>DF240280.1:46524-120734 GCA_000507305.1 Breviolum minutum Mf 1.05b.01
CCCCAACACCACCCCCACACCCCAACACCTAACACCTAACACCTACCACGATTCCCGGCTATCGCCACTTGTCCCTCGACTGGCCAGTCTCACCCGGAGCTGTTCTTTGTGCCACCTCGAAATAAAGCATCAACGCATCCAGGAGTACCGGAGCCTAAGAAAAGGGTCGCCTCCATGGAGGGGAAGGTTGCCCTACTCAGGGGACTTACAATCACCATGCTTATCAACCACTTACAATCACCAACCTTACGAAATAACCATGGTTATCAACCACTTACTAACCAAAAGTAGGGAATTTTGGTGGTGAATATTCCCTATGGGAATGTCCTGCTGGTACTTAGTAAATGGATTGTTTCACCCCTATATAAGCACGTTGGATATGTCCCTTAAATAGGTTATAATCCAACTTACTAACTAGTTACTAGCTTTCATGGACTCCCCAATGTACGGCACCAAAAAATTCAGCTGGTGGATGGCGCCTTTTTCTTCAAAGATATATTTGGAGTTTTAATTCCTCTACACATAGAAGCTGGAATTTCTTACCAAAATGAAGGTGTTTGTCTTTAAAATGATTTAAAGGGCATTTTTAAAATAGAACTTACCAATCTTTTGGGTTTAAAATGTCCCCAAGTTTGGAAGATGATGTTTGCTTTTCCAGGGGGCGCGTATTCTCAGGTTCCATGTTAATCCTCCGGGGTGTATCTAAAATCCTGTTGATGCATGAAATCCGGATACCACCAGTTGATATGGAGAATATCAGAATATTGTCATAGGGTTTCATAGATAGCAGGTGGTTAGTTAGCCGGATTTCTGGACCATCAACAGGCACCTCAAAAACTGATTGTGGCTATTTTGGTTGATAACATCCTTCCTAGGTGAGAAATTAGCCTCCAAAAACTCCATCTATGTGAATTAGTTGGCCATGGAAAAAAGAACTCAATTGAAAGAAATGGATGGATGTACCATGGGAGCCCACGTTTCCTTCATTCTTAGGTGTTGTAACCCATATATTGGAAGCTTAAAACCTTCATTTTTCATGGTGTTGGGGCCCAAGGTTTTTTTAAGTAAATTGCCCAAGTAACAAGAGATTTATTTGTTCTGAGTATACAAAAAAGAGATATGTACCATCTATTTTTGGTGGATTGGTATATTTCACTGGGTCAAATGCTCCAGCAATTGGATATGTCAACCGGTGCTTCTAGGAGAATCTCCACCAAAAGGACATTTATTTTAGCCCTAGGATCCATGTATGGTGTATTTACTTGCATTACCAATAAAGATCAACCATTCATGTAGCTACACCCCTGAAATTTAACATGGATACCCCAACCTTTTCCAAAAGAATCATTTTGGGTATCTATGTTAGATTTCTAGGGGGTAAATGTACAATCGTTCCATGGGTTTATAGAATTTTTGAGGGGTCAGACATTGATTCACCTGACAAAACCTCTGCGCTGAGGTACCCTGCATGCTCTACGCAGTTCGACAAGGGGCTCCTGTTGGGATGCTCAAACTAGACAAAGGTGGTTTGTGATGGATCGTTTATTGAAAGTGATCCAAATGGAAATACCTCGATTGTATATCCTTCATGTATCTTTGTAAAACCCCCCTGAGAATCCGTGTCCTTCGGAGGGTCTGGTGTTCATTCTTAGGGCTTCGACTCCCTTCCCCGACATGAAGGCCAAAGATGAATCCCAGATGCGCCCAACGGGACATGCAAGGCATAAAGTTGATGGTAAATTTATAGGTAAATATACCAGTCCCATGGAGCATATGGGAAGGTGTGTGTCCCCCCAAACCAACAACAAACATATACTTTCGTACACTTCTCCGAAAAGATTGAACCCCCCCAAAAAAATGGGTCAATCGATGATTCAACAAAAAAATAACAAAAAACAAAAAACCAAGGTGCTTCTGGTGCATGCTCACAGCAATGGCTGTGATATTGGTGATATGCGGCAAACGCTGCAAAACATCTCTGACTCTTTGAAAGTGCACGTGACTTGGGTTTCCGTTTGATGGTCGGATCCCATGGGATGGATCCCCGGAAAAGGAACGCATTTTTGTCCCCTGAAAAAGGACTATAGTTCCATAGGAAATACATCTTCCACCCATTGATTTTTAAGGGACATGTTAGTTTGCTGGGGAGTATCATTTTTTCAGGGCGACCTGTTAGTTTCAGGGAGTCTTTTTTCCCTTGAAAATACAGATTTGGAGCCTAAAAGTCACCCAATTGAAAAGGAAAAACATGTTCCATCCACCTCCATGACTTTGGGTTCCAGCCGTTAATTTTCAGGGGTGTATGGATCATCCGAAAGATTAACTTACCTTGTTTGGTCGGAGTCGGAACTTCCAGGATGAAACTTTGTCCTACATCACATAAAAACTTGGTGAGAGCTCTGTTTCACACATCTTTTCATTTGCACCCTGAAAATGGAGGGGAAGAAAATCAGCCATTTGACTCTAGTACATTTGGTTCAACCGTTAAAAAGGCAAAATCATCGGCGCTAAAGCGGCGGCTGGGAGGGGATAGTAGTTAGTTCCCAGGAGCGTACACCTATAAATTCATAGCCAGCCAGCTGCTGTGATCCCCCTGTTGGGTCACCCCTTGGGTCGGGTTTTGTGCCGGATGGGTGACAACGGGATGGAACATATACAACCGTTTGGGGACAGTATAGGAGTACCTATAGGATACTATAGGATCCATGGGACTGTTATATTTACCATACATGGAGGTAAGATAGGTAATCTTTCCACATGGATAGCTTCTACTGTACTTCTATGGGAAATGTAGGGTATTTTGATATTTTTTTATTGTTTATACATGGAGCATGTGGGAGTTGTGATGTTTAATTACATGACTCAGCCATTAATTAATCCTCCCAAGCTTTTGGACCCTTCTTCACGGCAAATTGCCCTGAAAGACCCCGGTGCACGTGTGGATCATATGGAAATTGGAGTTATTTCAGGATTTGAATTAATCTGGTCAAGTTATAGCGACCTCACACGACCACGCCCCAAATGGCTGAAATGTTGCGCTTCTGAGAAAAAAAGAAGTTAAATGGAAAGTCTGGGCTGTGCGTATCGTGATGAGCAAACGACCCAAAAAATGATCAATTTTCTGAGTTAACGAGCAACAAGGTGTTGATATCTGACATATATGGGGATACCTTAGGGTTTTCCCTATTTCCCAGTAAAGCCGTCCCCAGGATGACGGCTATTTTTGGACCCCAAAACCTTGAAACATGAAGGTTTTAGGCCTTTAAGAATATGGGTGAAATACCTTTAAACATGAAGGTTTTTGCGGTTCTCATCGTGGGGGATAGTTTTTTCCAGCAAATAAGATGGTGTTTTCAGGTGACAAAATTTGAAGTGCTGGACACTGGATGTTTTTTCAGATATTTTCCAGGTTTTTACATCTTTTATCCCTGGGGATTAGTCTCCAAAAAAAAAAGTATGCTTTGATTTCGCAATAAAAAAGCAAACAACCACTGAACCACAAAACTTTGATTTGTGTATATATACAATATATATATATAGTACATATATTTGCGCCCTGGTTCTGCCCAACCACCATGTTTTTTTTTGTTTTTCTTCGGTTGGGTTACGAGTTTCACCATTTTCTTTTTTACGTAAGGATGTATGATCATCCAAAAAGGAACCAACAACACCATTGTTAAAAACACATGTGGTTCAACGCCTTCCAGGATAAGCTCCCAAGGTTTGCGGGGGGGATATCGCCCTAAAGCCGCCTGATTCAGTTAAAGCCGCTGAGATTCAGATTCAGGTCATGTCCTTTGAATTTCCTGGGTATGGCTTGCATCTGGGAAATGCCAACATGCGGTGTCTTGGAAAGACATCCAGGATGTCAACTTTGTCAACTTGTTGGGTCTTTAAACAAACTGTTGAAAGGCTGCCCTCCGTGCTGTTTGGGGCCGTTTCGATGATTCGATTGAATTTGTTGGGGAGTTTTTGTGTAGAGGTTATGGTGATCCGAAACATGGTTGATGTTAAGTCACTAGGAAGTCAGCTAGAAAGGAGTTCAAACACACCACCGATCGCCATAACTAGAAGTTTTCCGAAAAAAGCTTGCCCTCCCTCCCCTCCAAAACCAACATGGAACCCTGAAACTCTGGTTTCCAAAGTAGGAATCTCCTCTTCCAGGAAAACCGCCTCATTTTCAGGTCCTTGTTGGGGTGTCCTGCTGGTACTTAGTAAATAAGTATAACTTATAACCCTTGTATAGGCAGGTTGTAAGTCCCCTTAATAGGTTATAAACCAACCTACTAACCAACCTACTATAGTTACTATAGTTGCTAACTTCCATGGACACCCTAGTACTCAAGTGATGAAGTCTTCAGATACATCCACCACGAACCTGGGGGAATATTCAACAAAACAGATTATTATTTGGGTGCGTTCTCGGATGATTAGCGATCATCAACATTCCCTGGTTAAATAGTTCATTTCACTAAAGAATCCTTCCGTCTCCTTTTTTTTTGGCGCTTATGTAAACAAAACACCCAATTTGGAGGCAAATTCTCCCAAACATTTTTTGCGAGACGGGACGGACATCGCATCCCCCCCAAAAAAGGGAGAGATTGGCACCTTTTTTTTGGGGGGCTTTTGGGGGAATCTTGTCAGCTCCAAGAATTTGTCAAAAATGGAGGCTGAAGTTTTTTTTTCTTTCCCAAACGATGGCGGCTTGATTTCTTCGCCTGTTCAAGGGACCCATTTGTGGATTGGTGTTTTATGATGTACAAAAAACTGTGGTGCTTTCGTAGTCACTTGGGGGGTTGCCTCAAAAATCCCTCGGAACTAAGTGTGTTAAATCCATGCATTTTAATGAAGGGAACCCTATTAAGCTTCAAATATCCACTATTACAGTGTTTAGGCAGGACTCCAATATATCACCTAGGTGGTGGCAACTCAACTAGTTTTATTTTCATCCTGAAAATTGGGGGAGAAGATTCCCATTTTGACGAACATATTCTTATTTTTTTTTGACAAGGTTCAACCACCAACTAGGTACCCCAAAATGGATGGTTTATTTTGGTTTATAATGGAAAACCTTATTAAAATGGATGATTTGGGGGTACCCCTATTTTTGGAAACACCCATATATCACCTTTGCCACTTTTGACTCTTTGGCAGTGTTCGTAACCGAGGTCAATTGATGATGCAGCTTCAGCAGTGCTGTTTCTTGGTGAAAACTGAACAAAGAATCCACTCGGGGTGTTGCACAGTGATATGAACCATGAGCCCCCAAAACCATGAAAAAATAAGGTTTTGGCCACCTAAAAACTAGGTTAATTATGTACCATAAAACCCTCTAAGTAAGGTTTTGGAGGCCCATGGAAGTCAATAAAAATCATACCTGTAAAAGATTGGACTCTGGTCTATGTTGGAAGAATGTTGAACCCAAAAATTATGTTGAAAACCTGGTAAAAAGGGTCTCCATGGTTGATTTTCAAGCAGTGTTTGGAGCTTTACATCTTCGTTTAAGACACTCGTTTTAGAAAACGAAACAAAAGATGAAAAGCTGTTGAACACCTGGCTCTGGTTGTTTGAGGATGGTTTAGCAAAGCGGTTATGTTCCAACGAGGGAATGATGAATTGATGAAATCCTAATCACTTTGGAGCATAACATGAGAATTGCTGAACATAACCAAATTGATGTTTCTCCACCCCTTTTTGTTTTGTGTCAGCGATTTCCTTTAAACATCCCAACATATCGAAGTTGATCTTGACTGGTTTTTTTCGCTATCAAGTGTACCTGACTTTTTTCTCCCCCGATGCCCAGGAACTACATCTCAAACGATCTCAAAATCAATTTGTCACAGGCTGATGGAAGAAAGTCAAGGGATTGGAGGAAGGGGCTGGACCAAAAAGATGTGGAAACGCCCTATTTTGTTTGGTCGGAAGCATTGCAGATTTCTACATCCACTGAATCTGAAAAAAACATTGAACGACATTATTTATTGCCAATGTTGTCTATTACACGTCCCGGAACATTGACATTTTGAACCTAAAAAATCACCTCCATTTTTGGGTTCCAGCCGTTAGTTTTCCAGGGTGTATTTTGTTTTTGTAAAGTAAGATCCCCTAGCCCTGGTAGTTTGATACTCAGGTGACACCAAGATTCGAAGAATCCTTCTGTAACCATCCCTTTCCCTGTTGAGGATGGAAAGTGCACCATTTGGCCTATTCCCCTGTGTTTTTACTTTTCTATGGATATGGTCAATCTTAGTGTGAAAATACCTGTTTTTAGACATAATCTTTAGTAGAACATCCCTTTTGATACATGATTTTCTTGTATTTTTTGTTGGTGTTCAAGCACCGAACCCACATCAATTTTTTGGTATATGCTCCCTGAAATTAACCGTTCGCACCTGAAAATAGGCCTAAAAAACACCCCAAAAGGAAACGAATTCGTCTTCCAACCATCCATTTCCAGGGGCTTTAACTCTTAGTTTTCCGGGAAAGTCATCTTTTCTTGGAAAACGATCGCAAGCACCAATCGTAAGAACCTGAAGACCATTTTTTGGTATATGTGTTTCCTTAAAACCAGCGTTGCCTCAAGGTCTGTACTGGGATGTCCTGCCGGTACTTAGTAGCTGGGTGATTTCACGCCTATAGAAGTAGCCTATTTACGTCCCTTAAGTAGGTTATAAATCAACCAACTTACTAACTATAGTTACTAACTTCCCAAGTGTACCCACTATCCCAGTCTACCATTATAGGGCTGGTTTCCATAGTGGGATTCATGGACATCCCAGTAACCTCCCAAAAAAGAACCTCCATTTGCATGGTCGCCAACCTCCAGCTTCATAGCATCCGCCGTAGCACCGTAGGTGGTGTGGTATGGTCGGTCCATTGGTTCGGGGCCCGCCTTACGTGCGGTGCATCGCATCACCCAGGCGAGGTTTCGACAGAACCGCCGTTCAGACAGAACCGAGACATTCTGATGGCCTCTGGACCCCAAGAACTCATGGAAAAAATGCAGGTTTTAAGCTCCCAAATATGGGTAGTGACCCCTAAAAATGAGGGTTGTGGGTTCCCATGGTAGCCATCAACTTTGATATTGGTGAAGTAACCCCCTCAGAACATCAATTGAGGTTGCTTTTGTTTTTTTTCAGTTGGTGATTTTTTTTGCGGATTCCACCATGGGATTCATCAGCATTTTTCACCACCATTTGGGGAACATGCTTTTCCAACCACCTTAAGCAAATCTAAGATAGAATCAAAGCAAAGCATACCCCCCAAAACCCAACAACAAGAATTCTCAAAACAAAGTCTCGGTGAAATATGTTTTCTACAGAATCTAGATTTATCTTGGTTTGTATATTTATTTTGATTTCCGGATATTGGTTTATTTGTTTTGGGGTTCTGAGTCTTTTTCGGGAACTTTTCCTGAAGCTTTTAGAAAGCGGCTTTGTTTGAAGTAAAGTACTCTTTTTGAAATGTGGCGTTCTGCATGAAAAGGTGGTAAAAGGCCGTCTTCGAATAGTTTCATGTTGTCCTTTGCGAAAATTTTTCCCAGTTACGGTTTTCAATTATATAGCTTATCAAGAAATACCGCACTGTTTGATATCAATGTATGGTATGTTTACCTACATTTGGTTGATTTTTATGGTAAATGTAGGTAAATATACCATACATGGATCCTTTGGGATAGATAGTACATACTTTCTCAAATACAAAATGCTTGAATTTTCCCAACTGGTGCATGGCGGCTTCTCCATCCCAACTGGTATACCTTCTGGAAGTTTAACCACTCGACCCTTGGGCCAAATTTACCGGGCCCGAAGGAAAAGGATCATCTTCCAAGCATCATTTATTCAGGGGCGAATTGTTTAACTTCGAGGGTGTACATGCAACTTAGTGGTAAATTACTGCCTCTGGACCCCAAGAACCCATGGAAGTTCATGAAGATTGTAAGCCCTAAAGATATGAGTGAAATGATCCGTGAAAATGAAGGAAATGTGGGTTCCCATCATGTAGTCTATATAATTCCTCTTGGTCATTGACCAAAAATCATATCCCCAAAATGAATTCATCCCCCCCGTCAAGTTGGATGATTGTCCTTGTCGAAAAAGAAAGCACCAACTTGTCGAAAGCCACGCTGATGGGATAAGAATTGAAATCCCTTGGAAAACTAATATCCTTTCTATAAGCAAAGCTCCTGCATCTGAAATAGTACTGTAGTCAGCCACAAAATTCCATTTTTTTTGAGCTGAGAAAAACTGCCAGTAAACTTTTGCCCCACTTGCTTTAAATATATACGGAATCCTTGGTCCTCATCCTGTGCCCCCTTAAAAACCGGCTTTCTCCTGCCGTTCTTTGCTGAAAAGAAAGGAGTTGCACCAGAAACCTGGCGGAGTAGTCTTGCAGTGTGGCTTTGCGAACTTTCCAGAGGTGGCTGTTTGAAACATGTCTTGGGAATTCCTTCATCCCATTTTCATCCCAATTAGTAAGTGGTTGAGAACCATGGTGATCGTTAGTCCCCCAAGTAGGGCAACGTTTCCCTTCCAAATGGCCTAAATTGCTTATACTAACCCCTTACGTCCGTCCTGGGAGCCCATCCTGCAAGCAAAACCCACCTAAAACCCCCAAGGAAAAAAACGACGGCCTCTTCAGGGATAGAAACCAACCCACCTGCTAGGCCGGCCATTACTTCCTGCGGCGGGGTGGCATTGGGGGTACCCTTAAATTCCCATGATGATAGTTGCGGCTCAACTTTCTCTGGAATGAACCTCTTAGATCAATGTTAGATAATGATAGCTCGTACCTCCAATACTTCTCTTAGTTTGGTTGGATGGATGCAGTGGGAGTAGGGGAAATCTCTGGATTTTTTTTTTGCATTTTTTTTTCTGGTGGACACCATGGATCAATGGATGCGGGTCCGCCCCATGAACCTAATACTTACCTGCTGAATGTTCCAACTGTATTTTCTTCTTTGCATGGGCATTACTTGTAAATATGACCAGTGACAACATGGCGCCGACATCTTTGTTTTTCCAGGGTGAGTGAATTCAGCATTTGATCACCAACCATCCTCAACTATGGATTCCGGAATAACTATCAAAGATGAAGTGCTTCAAATAGCTCACGGCTTTGGTGACTACTTGTTTCCCTGAAACGATCAGTTCGCCCCTACAAATTGATGGTTGGAAGATGATTCATTTCCTCTTGGGGCACTTTGCCTATTTGGGGCTTTTCCTGCCAGTTTCAGGGATGGTAAGTTGTCGTGATGTCTTTTGTACGTTAACGTACAAACCACCTTCCTTTTAAAAACCGAACGGCAAAACCCAACGCAAAGCTCAACAGTTCCATCAACAAAAATTATTCCATACCCAGATACTCAATGTACGGTATATTTACCTATGTTTACCAAACATTTGAGCCAAATGTAGGTAAACATACCACAATCCATACATGGAGCATATGGGTTCAACAACAATTCTTCTCTGAAAAGAGAAACATCTGCGAATCTTCACGTTGACTCCCCTGAGAGGATCTAGCTTCTATCCGAAGATTTCGGGATTTCCCCGAAAAAAACCTGGGGATGGGATGTTTCGACCATCAATCCTACGATTTTTTGGGGAGGGGTCTGGATTCTTAGGGATAGGATAGATACTTAACATTTGAAATGTTGATTTGGCAAAGAAAACTCCTTTGAAACCTTAGGTTTTCGGGCATCCAAAGCAAATTTTCAGGTTGAATTACAATGATTCTTAGGGTGCATCAATTTTCATTGAGAAATTCGTTCCGACAGAAAGCGCGTCTAGTTGGACCCCGAACTTTCCTTTTTCACATTGACTTCTCACAGAGGGGTATGGACTCGTTTTTGGGTCGTGTTTTGTTTGTTGGAAACTTGTGTGGGAAACCAACATGCTGGCTTTCTCGAGAACATTGACGACAGGCTTTATTAGACCTTAAAAACATAGGGTTATTCATAGAGATCCTGGGTTCATGGCTCTCATGACTTGTTTGATGGCAGGGATTTTTCATCATTTATGATAATGAATCGTACATATTAGATGAATCACACATAGAGTTCTAATATGACAATCCCATCTTGAAGCACCACCAACATTGTCCTTAAGAATTGTTTGTGGTTGTACTCGTAGCTATTGTTGTGTAAGTAGCACTGCAATGTTATTGTTGTTATTGTCATGATATGGTTTATTCTATTTAAGTATATAAAGTGATAAAGTATATAAATGTCTTTATATAAGGATTGGGCTTCATGATTTATCACATGTTCTTGTATTCATCCATGAAATCGTCTGTTTCCTTGCCCTTCTTATCACCCCCCTTTGTCCTCGTTGAGTCACTGAGCAATCAAGCAATCGCCCATATCTCCACAGGTGGCTGGACACCTCTTTGGTCGCTTAGCCAAACGCCTGGTGAATCGACTCTGGCCCAATGAGGCCGGTCGCCGGGAACTGCTGACAGAACGGCTGACAGGATTCGGTCGGTTGGGAATTCTTTCCGGCCAGGGCGGCCCAATGAAAAAAAACACCAAAACACAAAAACCCACAGGTTTGGGGGAAATAGATATATACTGCCCCCGAAAATAAAACTAAGGGCTGGACTCCCTAAAAATGAGTCAGTATTTTCCAATATAAATAGGGATCTCCTTTTCCAAGGGGGTCCCTAATTTTCAGGTGCCCATCTGTTCAAAAACGCCGGCTTAGTTAAGGGGGGATGTGCAGGTGGGCATTTGATAAAATATTGGCAGGCTATTTCTTGGGCGGTTTTAGGTGTACTTGGATGTCCATGGTACTTAGTAACTGGGTTATAACCCCTATATAAGTAGGTTATAAGTCCCTTAAGTAGGTTATAACCAATTTACTAACTAGTTACTAACTTCCATGGACATCCAAGTATGGTTGCTTCCAAGCTGATGCCCATCCACATCCAAAGCACTCTGAAGGGTCAAGAGACCGTTTGTGAGAATCCGATGATGGTGCCCATTGTGCACTGGCAATGGCGCCAAATTGAAATTTTTTGATGCGGCCAAAAAGAAGCAAGGGCGTCAGATTTTGAAGTTGCAGAAAATTGTCAAAGTTGGAACGCAGACGAAGCTGAAGGCAACTCTTGAGCGTGGTTTCATCAAGCCTCTTTGAAGTTGACGTTGCAAAGAAAGATGGTCCACACTATTCAATGATCGCCAAGCCTTTCTTATTGAAGGAAGTCCCAAGAGAGGACTTCATCCTGAAAATGATTTTCAGAAGGGTCTGGAATGAAGGAGAAAGGGTGCCAGAGAAGACGGACCACCAGCTGTGGCACCTCCACCACTTGGGGTTTGGGAGCAGCCAAAGGAAACCTTGAAAGATCCTTCAGCGTAGTGTAATTTTGCCCCATCCACTGAAAGTTGCACTTCTGTCGGAAGCCAACTTTTCGCTTCAAACGAATGAGTTCAATCATATTTGTTGCTTTGAAGGATGCCTTCTCGGGAACTTTGGGGATCACTTGCACCAAGCAAACGCAAAGTGGTGCCCAACAAGCACAGCGATGTTTGGTGAAATGTGGGCAAATTGAGGACCCACATGAAAGGCTTAGAGGTCTTCTCGAAGCAAAAATGCCAATTTCAGGTTCTAAGATGGTCGTTTATACCCCTACCAGCTCAGCCTACCGTACCTTTGGTCCCTCAAAAGATACTCTTGCACTGAAATATTGAATCTCTAGAAATCATTCATAAAACATTAAACATAGCAATTTTGGTATTCCAACCCCATCCTTTTTTTGGTAGTTGCAGTGGTACACTCCTTGAAACTTACAGTTCGCCCCTGAAAAAATCCTGGCTCAAAAAAGAAAGAAATCATCTTCCAATCATTGGAATTTTCAGGGCGGTGACCTGTTTGTTTGAAGGAGGGTAGTTTCATGGTACAGTTCTTGTTCTGTACATCCGCCAAGCCCTCCAAAAAGGTGCACCCTTCCATCCCTTCCCCAAATTTGTTTGATTCTACTTTGCCAACTCACCAATAAATCCGTTTCTTCTTGGGAATATGTTTTTTACTTTTTTCCAAGCAACTGAAAGGCTCATCTAAGGATTTCAAATGAACTGTGTCCGTTCAAATCAGGCGATGCTGAAAGACTTGCAATGTCCCGTGCTCTTGATCCATGGCCGTCCGCGCAGCCCAGGTTTTTTTCTTTGGGGAGTTGGTGGATGAAATTGCGGATGGAACATCGACTTGTGGTTGTGAAATCAGTTTTTTCCCTTTAACTATGGCGAGTTGGGGAAGACTGTTGAATGTTTGTCAGACATTATTGATGTGTATATCAAGCGGTTGTCACTTATGATTCGCAATGAATGAAGTTAAAAGATGTTATCAGGTGGTATTTCTTGAAGGGGTCCTTCGTTCTTCCAGATGTTTGCTAAGTTCATGAGTAAGTTGTGAAGTGAAAAACAACTTCCCAAAAAGAACGTCAAAGAACTATGACGATCACAGTCAACAAAAGCTACTTGTAGGTGGTGGAAAAATGGTTTTGAAATTTCCAGCATCCTTCTTTCTTTCAAAAGGATTGTGTCCCTTAAGGTAATGGCGGCTATATTATATATATACAGGCTATTATCCACCCAAATTTTTTGGCCCCCCAAAACCACCAATTACCTGGGTTGGGGTTGCATCCTGGAAGATTCATCCTTGGATAAAGACAGAAAAGAACCTACAGTTCATGTGCTTCAATTTTCACTTAGATCTCTCTTAAGATGGATGTTTGTTACTTTCTACTATCATAGTTAGTATTTACTATTGAGGGAAAAAAACCTGCACCATTTGTTATCTACCAAAACGACACATGGGATATTCTGCATATCAACTGGTTAGCTGGAGTTCTGAACCATCAACAGTATCATCCAAAATTTGGGCTTAGGGAGATTTTGGAAACAACGAACATATACTTGAAGACTTGGAGGATTGTCCCATTTATCAAGTGGTTAATCACTATGGTTAGTAAGCCCCCCAAGTAGAGTGCTTGTTATGTTACACATGGCCCTTCACTAACGACGTATCCTAAGTGGGGGCCCATCCTCTAAGTATCTACCAGCCAAAAAATACTGGATACGAATGTCCACCAAGAAACACGCCTAATTTTTAGGCATTTGAAAAAAGTACCGCATCCATGGACTAACTTTTGATATCCGCGTCTAAAGGTTGCAAACTTAAAGCAAATCTCCAACAAAAACAGCACATTGGCCCCCACAACAAACCCTGGACCGACGTATGTGCGGCTGAATGGTATTGCAGTGACCCATTTATTTTCCGCCATCCGGAAATCCCATCCCTCCATTGGTCCATCCTCCGAGGTAATGATACCATGATTCCCATCAATCAGAGTGAGAAATTATGGGATGCCGTGGCCCTCAAGGCGCCCCGGTGAGCGCGTGTGGGTTGACCGATGTTGTGACCTATGGGGAGGGAGGAAATGATGGAAATTGGGGCAGATAGCAAACGCTTGCTACTGTTTCATTGGATTTATTTGGGTTGTTCATGGTATGATATGCTCATACATTTGTCTTTATACAGATTACATGCACATATTTTTGAAAATTATTTGAATACATCAAGGCACAAATCTGTCATGCATCATGGTACATGAGGTATGATGGATGAACATGGAAATGAATTTTGAAGTTGATTGTGTACCACATCATACATAGTACATATGGGCATGCCATAATCACAATACATAGATAGGTACACAAGTACCATCCACTTACCGAATCAGACTTGTCAAATTCATTAGCAGAAAGTCCAGGTTGACAAGAGTGTAGTTGTTGAGTATGATGTTTTCTCAACATTAACCACCTACCATATACACAGTAAGTACCAAATATGATACATTGATTGCATACTGGTGCAAGTACCACAAGTGGTTCACCATGCAAGATCACCCTTCAGTCAGGTATATATTGTCTTCTAGTAGGTTGTATGAGTTATATGTTGGATCTACCCCCCAGGATGCCAGTGGTAAATGAAGGTTTTGGCGATCCTCTAGTGAAAATGCAATAATCCTGCTGGTCACTGCTAGTGTAGTGGGAGGGGGCCATACCTGATGTATAAATTAATTTCTGGGTTGTGCATATCGTGATGATCATTCATGAGCAGCCAGGATGACCATTTTCCCTACTAAAAGGGGTTCTGGCACCAGCCAGGTTCTTCGGATGACAGGTTTATACTATGACCAAACCTGTGTTCCCTTCGCCTTCGGGCCGTTCACCGGAAGCCAGGTTTTTTCCTCAAATGACGGATTTTTTGCTTGTGAAAGTTTTAACCTCAAGAGATGTTTGGTTTCTTCAAGTTTTAGTTCCAGGTGATTCAAAGTGACCTTTTGATCCCCTAGTTGGAGCTGACTTAGCTATTCAATGGGTCGCCTACCCATCCCAAAAAGGTCACTTTGAATCATCAGATTTTATAGCGTTTCAAGTTTTCCCACCCTTTTTTGCGGTGTCTACTAGGATCATCCAATCATCCCAAATGTGCTTTTTCTGTGTTTGTTTTGGGCCGGTCCAACAGTCTAACATCAAATGGGGAGCTTAACATTTATGATTACCATGAGCCCCCAAAACCATGAAAAAAAAGTTTTGTCCTTTTTAGGTTATTTACCATAAAAACCTCTAAAAATGATGAAGAATGTAGGTTTGGGGGCCCATGGTATACATACCACATAAACTGCCTGCGTACACTTTTTTAGATACCTAGATTCCCCCACGAATGTGGCCACTTCTGAGCTGATGTGGGTAAATAATTCATACATTCAGCGCATTTGGGTATTAGTTTACTTCAGAGGCTACCATTCTTCGGTAGAACCTTTCAAGTTTGTACCACATCTCTCGAACGAACGGTTCACGCAGGAACTGAGTCATTTTCACACTTGTGACTGCGGCCATAATGACGCTTGGGTTTGATGGTGAATCTTTGAAACAAAGAAAACGGGTTGGGTTTGTCATAAGGCCTTGTTAAGCTCACTCAGCCAATGGCAAACCTTTAAAATTTTGGGGATTGCATCTTCAGTACGAATAAAGTTCAAACTTTTATTTCATGGTTCTTCGGCTGAAGAAGTAAGGGAAACCACTGGTCAATAAGCCCTTAATCAGGCTTTATCTCTTGGGGTTCGGTACGTTAAGGGGGAGGTAGGGTGACTAGTCATTAAAAGCAGGACATGGAAAGCATTTTTTTCATTTCATGGATGTTTGTTCAGATGTCGGTTTTTACAGGCACACCATACGATAAAACGATAATATGAAGCTCAATGTGGGAATTTTTGGAAGGCTGCATGGTTTCACACCAGGTCCTGGAATTTGGGGTAAATGACATCTCCAGATATGGCAATGCTCAAGTTGTAAAAGAGGTACACTCCCCGAAACTAACATGGCCCCTGAAAAATTAGGTCATCCCAAAAGGAAACGATCGTATTCCAACCATCAATTTTCAGGTGCAAGCTGTTAGTTTCAGGGTAACACTTGTCATACACTTGTCGGGAACATTTGGTCTGGCATGATTTTTAGTTTTTACTCTTCTAATTAACCTTTCTCCCATGATCATGTTTCATTGGAAGATTGCCCCTAAATGAAAGGAAACGATCATATTGGAGAAACACCCATTTTCCACTGAACCATGATTCTGGCCAAATTATAATATTTAACCAACCCAGATTTCCCTGAAATAAGAGGATGTCCCTCACCATTCGCTACCTTTGTGGGGCCCAGGTCGTGTGAGGTCGCTATCATTTGACCAGAGGTTTAGGGTAACTTCCACTCATCCATTTTTGTGATCCAAGATGAGATCCAAGGATCAAAATATGGACAACCATTTGAAGATTTATTGCCTATTGAAAAATGGGGATTTTCCGTGGTCATGTTAGTTTTCGGAGGTGCATCTCCAATATCAATTGAAAAGAATCATCCCCAACTACATCGAAGATGGAATTTGTATGTTTTTTGTGTGAATGAACAAAAAATACCCTTTTTTACACTCCGTATGATCCCTAAACACATTGAAATGAGACATCCGCAGTTTTATCCTTATATTATTCATAGAAACTAGAAAATGATCAAACTCATCTTCCCGCATTGTTTGTTTTGAAACCGGTTTTCTTAGGATTTCAACTTTCGCCGCTGCACACTGCGTCCCATCTATGACTTCTTGCTGGGCGTGCGGCGGCCCAAAAGAAACGCTCAAAAACCCATTGTAACTTCGTTGGGAAAGGCACTTGCAATTGTCACTACGGTTGATGGAAGAAATCCAGCACCACTTGGGATGTATAAAACCCTGTAAATAATCGGACAAACTACGAACCTCATGGTGCATGAATTTTCCATCAACAGTATTAAGTGACTCTGAGAAATTCTTCCCCCTTATAATCCCTTCCCCAATTTGAGCTTATATAGGGGATGAAATGCTACCCTATAGGTGGTGGCAAATCAAAGATGATTTTTCGGAAACTTTTCGGAAACTTTGGGTTCCTTCGTGCGCAACTTCGCAACTTCGGGCGCTGCAAAACTTCCTTCGTCCAGCTGAGGTGATTTCATCCCACGGTTTTCCTGCCACAAACTTTCAGATTGATATCGAGCCCAGTCGTCGGGCGTGCGGAGATCCCAGTCGACCGTGAGATTGAGCCCCGAATCGTGGGATAAAGGGTTTTGATGCGGAGAGGTTTTCTATTGCCCCTTATGGGTGGTGGGATGGTAAAAGGAAGCTAATGATTTTTGATTGAGGATTTGAAGAAATTAATCTTGCAGGAAAAGTAAGTGAGTAACTCGAAACTGTTTTTGAGAGCTCGCTTCAGTATAGTCTAGAGGGGGGGAGCCCTTATAAATGGCTGGCTTTATAAATAAATGGAATTCACTCGGGTTATAACTCACCCCCAAAACAGTGGAGTTATTTCGGCCCCTACTAAGAAAACTGGTGACTTTGGCCCCATTTTGTAAAAGGGTGTGAGAAACATGTTTCTTTTTTCTTGAGCTGTTGTCCGCTACATCACCGCCTTAGGAGCTTTAAATATGAAGGCTTATATATATATATGGGTGTTTCCTTAAATAATGGTACCCCCCAATCTCCACCCCAAAATGATCATTTTTAGTAGGAAAACCCATGGTGGTTGGGTACCACAATTTCAGGAAACCCCCATATATATATATATACCCTGGAAGTTGCCTTGAGCATGCAAAAAAAATACCACCTAGTTTTGGAATTTTAAAACCAATTCAGCAAAGACCTTCTTTCTTTCCATTGAATCCTGGTTGTTTAATAGAGATCCTTATGTCATGGTTTATTGTAATCCCCATATCGCTATGTAGTATTCCATCCCCGATAAAAACCCTAAAATACCTGGGGCCCTTTTTTCATTGCTCATCTAGCAAAACCCTGTTCCTAGTTGGATGATCACTGACATTAGTAAATAGTTAGTAACCCCCATTTGTAAGCCATGAAAAGGCCACTTAGAAGGGGTCCCACAACCCCAGTTAGGGGACTTACAATCACCAGGGTTATTAACCACTTACAAGTCATGGGATGATCTTCCAATTAGATACTTTTAGTAGTAAGTTGGTTTATTTCACCTATTTAGGGGACGTATCCAACCTGCTGTTTTTCTGGGGTGAAATCATCCATTTGCTAAGTACCAGCAAGACATTCCAGTTTCTGAATATTCACCACCAAAATTCCTACTTTTGGTTACAGTAGTAAGTGGTTGATAACCATGGTGATTGATGCTGAGTCCCCAACCGTAGGGCTCCACGTTCCCTACACGTTCCTAACGTAGGCGACACCCTTCCCCGAACCCCTTCTCACCCATCGCTGCTGGTGAAGCCAGGTTGGTGCGCCACATCGGACCCTTGCGAAGTCGCATCCCGGTACCTCGGGGTTTCAACAGCCAGGGATTTCAACAGCTGGGTTTCTTTTGGAAAACGGGGAGCCATTGGGGTATCTACTTGGATGTCCATGGAAGTTAGTAACTAGTTAGTAAGTTGGGTTATAACCCAGTAACTAAGTACCATGGACATCCCAGTAAAATTCGGTTCAGCATAAATAAGGAGCAAATTTGGAGCTACTCGGACCCAGGTTTTTTTACAAGCACATCTTAGATTGTTTTGTAAATGTGAAAATCAATTATATATATAAACACATTGGGAAACCCTGGGATCACAACAACTATTCAGGCAGTGAGTTTGGTGAGATAAGAACTGGTAGTAGACATTGGGTGAAAATTATTTAATCTGTTTCCCGAGAGACTTACTCTCGGAACTGTCCCATTTTCCTTCGAACACACATTTTCGAGTCGATGATTTTCCTTTTCAAAATGGTAGGATATGGACTCGTTCCCTCGAGGGTATGTAAGATTCAAAAACAAGTTGGGATTTGAGTGATATTAGGTAAAACCTTTTCCACATGATATGATTGCAGATTGCGTTGTTGATTTTGGCATGCTGTCACAAGTGATGGACCATGTGAAATTGTTGAAAACGACATGGGCATTTCCGAGTTACATGCAATAGCCATGAAGGTAACGACTCGCTACTTTCTCTTCAAGTTTCATGATTTCACTGCATCAAATAAGACACCTGAGATGTTAGTCACACCGTAGCATATAATGTATAACTTCGAACTATGATGAACGCATCATATTTGTATATCCCCTTTAGATTGGTATATATATTATGAGATGTGTGTTTGCAGGACTTCTTTCATCTTTTGCAAACCATGGATACATATTCTTTCCCTGCCCTGTGGATGGTTTCAACGTTCACCTTCCGGGATGAATCAATGTGTTTCCTTGTTTGGACATTTAGTGGAAAAAGGCCAGCCCCCTAGGTGGTGGTTTCAAATATTTTTTATGTTCACCCCTATATACCTAGGGAGATGATCCAATTTGACTAATATTTTCCAAATGGGTTGAAACCACCAACTAGTCCCATTTTTTAAATGACAGATGAATTGGGTCAGTGTGTTGGGTCATACGAGCCATGCACAGAAATTCATGGATCGGAGTTGTTTATGAATATGGACAGTGTTGATGGGTTCAGAAATCCGAAGCAACCACCTGGGTTGTACAAAACCCTTGTAAATCCTGGGGTGAACTACCAACCTGAACTGGTGCAAGATTTCTTCCATCAAAAGTATGAGCCATGCAGAGACAAATGTATCGGAGTTTTTGGTTGATACTGAAATAGTCATATAGCTGAACTTTCTTTTGTACCTGGGATGTTTATATAAAACCTTGTAGAAGCTTGGATAAACATAAATCACTTCAAACATTTATTTTCACCCCGAAAATTGGGGAAGATTTCCAATTTGACGAGCATATTTTTCAACTGGGTCGGTTGAACCACCAACCAGTAAATCAGTTTGCCTAATCACTGCAAGATTTCCAGGTTAGGTTAGTTCATCTTCGGACAGTCACTATGGGAAACCGGCCGTTTGAGGTGATACTGATAATCCTGGTGGCCACTGGAATTTCGGCGGATAGGGTTGCACCACAAAATGCACCTGTCATTAAACAAGGACCTCTGCTTGTTCAACAAACTTCATCATCCATCATCATCCTTCATCATCCATCATCATTGTCATTATCATCATCATCATCATCATCATCATCATCATCATCATCATCCAAATGGAGGTATATCGGTATATCTTACTGAGACAATTACAAGGTAATTGCTTTTCTCAAAAGGTATACCTTTTTACCCTTCATTTTTTCCAACTCCATGCGACATACGTCCGTCGCTTTTCTTCACTGCACGCCCCAGGTGTATAGCTTTCGTCGTCGGAAGCCCTGGAAGGGTGGAGCAAAAAGTAGTATCAAAAAAAACATCCCTAGGGATCCTGGCTCACCTTGTCAGATGATTGGGGTGTATAATCACCTCCGAAACGCAAGGTTTTTAGGTTCCATGAAACCATTCTCAGAAGGTGATTGGATCCCTAGGGCTTGTGTTCAATGCCTTGAAAAGACGGGTTGTATGTATACTGTACCCAAAAATAAGATTTGTACAATGCACGGGTGGTTTCGATCTCCAGTCCCACGAAAGGATGTTTGTGATACTCTTACATCATCCATTTCTATGGAGCCCGACATGAGTTTTTTTTCAAATTTTCCAGCATGTTTGGGAACGCAAAACGCAGCTAAATCTGAGAAATCTACCAGGAGGGATAAGAGGATCATTTTATTAAACCTCCAGTTATGCACAATTTATGGTTATGTGGGGACTACACTCCCCAAGTTTAACATGGAACCTAAAAAGGATGGTTTCCGAAAAGGAATCTCCTATTCCAGGGTGCCATTTTCAGGTTCTATGTGAATCTTCGGGGGTGTATCCTCTTTAGTCGTTAGGACCACTATTTTGGATACCACGCATTAAGGCCAGAGCAATGAAAGAAGGGTTCTAGTACTTGTCGTACTCCCACAGGCATAATGACTCTGTCAAAAAGCAGGTTTTGCACCAAGAGCATGTAGTGAGCCAACGAGATTTGAATAGACAGATAACCTATGGCTTTGTTTTGGACACTTAGATTTACATTTGTTTTAACGATCTGAATCTTTTCCTCTCAGGTGTTTTTGATGTATTGATAGCAGGCATCAGTACCAAACATGAAACATCATCTCTCAATGGTCACAGCCAAATCTATTCCAGTTGCCATCGGTACTCCCTGAGATTTTCATGTTTGTATGAAATGAGACATATGGGATGTTCCCAACATATGCACACATGTGGATCAAAGATAGTATCTGATTACACCCCCAAAGGTCTACCTTTTGCACCTCTAGGGGCGTTGACTATACTGTATATTTGGGCAAGTCATGGTGTTCCAACAGCTAGTTTAGAAATATAATACTCTCTAACATGGATTCATGTCAGGAATTTGTGCTGTGAATTTTGGTATACTGCACTTTACCCTGTATATATATATATACATATTTTTACATCCATTTACAAAGATTTGCACATAAATGCATATTATATATATTATGGTTACATATACATTCATACACCATCTTTTTGATATATTTATATATATATATATATACATATAAACACACCTGGACCTTCCAGTTTGGGTGCCAAATTGTTCCGTTACAGGGTGTCAATTCACCATCCCTCAGGGTTTAATTGACACCCGGACTGGAAGGTGCTGGTATACATATCTAGTAGCGATCTTTCCCGCCGGTTGGTCACCCCAAAAGGTAGGGAAAAGTAAGGGAATCCGGGCCCCAAAACGGCCGAAACTTTCCGGCTAAGGATTTATAATACTAGGCCCAAAATGTGTCCCCACATTTACCAAAAACATAGGTAAATATAGCATTTTTCCATGGTTCCAATGGGCATATGAGATGTATATCCACCATTGCCCAGATATATCCACATTTTGAAACACCAAATTGAGACCTTTCACCTGTTGAGACCCCATTTTTTCCTTCGCCAAACTCTCGGCTTTTTTCCTAAGGCCCCGAGTTAGAGGTGCCAAAAATCGTCGTCATTCGGAAAGGGAGCCTGTTTTTCTGCTGGCTGGTTTTTTAAACGCACCTAAAATGGTAAATGTGGAAAGAACTACCTGGAAATGGTTGTGCTTACATTTGTTTTTTCAGGTATACATGGCAATACATGGGTTATGAATGCTTATAAGATACCCCACGACTGGAATATGTTTCTAAGCGCCCACAATTCCTTCAGCTTCCGAACAGCAGTTGAGGATGGTTTAAGGATGTATTTAGACTAGAACACCTTGCCTCAAAAACAGAGTGACCCGATAAGCACCCATCCACCCTGACTGCAAACAAGGTGACAAACTCTCAGGTTTTGCTCGGACATTTTTCTAAGATTGGCAAACTCCGGAAACTATCTTCCCTGAAATTAAAAACCGAAGCCGCTGAAATTCAATTGGAAAACAACATGTCCTTTTTGGGGCCCGGATGGCCTATGTTGAGGGGTACAGTTGTTGTTGGTTTCTGGAAGCGACTACCCCAATTAGCTTTAGGAAAACATTGATTTCTCAAGCCAGGATTGGCTCCTTCGTATTGGTCGAGATCAGGTCAGGGCGCTGGATGTCCCTTTTTTGGGAGGAGGGGTTTTAAAAACGAACCACCTTTACCGTGATATTGAAAATGAAAGGGTTTCATCATCATCATCATCATCATCATCATCATCATCATCATCATCATCATCATCCGCCTGCTTTTGGTGATGTTGATACGGGGGACATGAACATTGCGAGGGAGGGGAAGGAGTGGAGGGTTTGTGGCCCGCTAGCCACGTATGGAGAACGGATAATATGATATGATATGATATGATATGATTGAAATTGCATATAGTTTTGTCACTTTTTTGGATATTCCGCTAACATCTTGCTACCTTGTTTCAGTTCCTACCTATTTTTCTACGTCACATCTTCATGTTTTGCTTTCATCTTCATGTTCTTTTCAGCTCCATAGAACTGATGCTTTAGATCTGTTTCAAAGGGAACCTCCAGACGGTGGGAAAAACATTCAAGTTGCCTATGGTTAGCATCATCCATAAAGTTTGAACACAGACAAGTGTTTTAAGTTTTGCAATTTCTATTTCCAAACATGATAACAAGTTACTAGCCATTTCTATTTGCAATTTTCTATTTTTTCGTAGCTTAAGGTGACATGCTCCCAAAATTAGCATGGCATCGCCCAAAATCATGGTTTTGCAAAAGGTGACTCCTTTTTACTATGGCCATTTGCTGGTATTGATGTTGAATGGTGAGTCCCTACTACCAAGTAGTTATAAACGGAGTTTTAAGGCCTTAGAAAAGGGTAACTGGGGGGTTCTTTCACCCCTAGAAGTGGAGCTATTTCATCCTACTTAAACACAGCTAGGGGCACATCTTGTAGGGTGTAGGTTTTGGTTAAAAACCATCAAGAGTACATTTGAAAGGTACACCCTACAAGGTACACCCTACAGAAAGATTACACCGGTGTAGGGATGGTTAAAAACCCACCAAACAGATTCCATTTGAAAACCATCCCTCTTCCACCAAAAAACAAAAACGCAACAAAATTCCGTCGAATCGAAAAAAAGGTCATTGAGTCGGAGAAAGGTGTGCCAGGGTTGGGTAGCTCAGCTCGGTCCAAGGCCATTGATTTTACAGGTGCAAACGGTTGATGGTTCAAAACTCCGGCGAGAAAACCTACCGGTGATATATGAAACCCTTCTGAAAAAAACAGAAAAACGGGATTTTCACCATGTCAACTGGTGAGTTTGCCGGATTTCTGAACCATCAACAATATGTTAGGTTCAAGGAGGGTAATAGATTTCATATCCCTTTTTAGGGAACCACCCTGACCCAACCGCCACAGGAGTGTACTCCACCCCAACTGCAAGGAATCGTACGTAAAAATTATTCGAAAAACAACCCAAAGGAGATTCAGGTTTCCCGGAAATTAAACTATATAATAGAATACATGACAGATACCCCATATATAGTTGTGGAAACAAGTAGCATTTCCATCACACCTTCATCTCGAGGAATGTGTTTTACAAAATTTCAATGAATTGAAGAAACGCATCTAAATCTTGACTGCGGTTTATGATTGAATTTTCCCAATTTTTGTCGTAGGATTGGGTTTTTCCAGCCTAAGGGAATCTAAGGGGCTAACGATACCCCCCAATGCCACCTCCCCAAGAAGTAAGGCCTTGTTGAGGGAGTATTGACCACGATGTGATCCATTGCTTGAGGCCTTACCAAAGCACCTGTGTTTTTTTCCCTAGGGTGAACTTAGCAGGTAGTCCTTGGGAATGATGTAAAATCACCAGGAGTTTCAGGTACCTACAATGGAGGAATACTGAACCTTATTTCAGGCCATTTTGGGGATGGGTTCCCTTACATAAGCCGTATCCATACAGCTTATATAGGTGAGTACCTCCATTGTAGGTACCTGAAATGTCTGGTGATAAAAATGCATGGTATACATGGTACTTGGGAAGATCCACTCTGACTATACTGTATTGTATTTCTCAGATGTGTTGAAACTGCCAAGTTTGAACATTTGAGAGTCCATTGTGCGGAAAATAAGACGTAGGTAAACTTGTGATGAATGGTAAGATCACCCCAACAAAACGCTCCTACTGGGATGTCCATTGTACTTAGTAACTGGGTTATAGCCGCTACACAAGTAGGTTATAAGTCCCTTAAGTAGGTTATAACCCAACTTACTAACTAGTTACTAACTTCCATGGACATCCAAGTAGTTTTGCCGTCTCTCAGCTGTTCTTTTCATGGGGTGTTCCATGTGTGGTTTTGGTGAAGTGATGGACAGGAGCAACGAGGAGGTGAAACGAGAAGACACCAATGCTACGAACAAGATGGAGGTGCCAGGGGCCTAAACTCCCATTCTCTCCAAATTATAGGAGACGGTCATCAGGCCAATAGTAGTATCTAGGGGTTTATATATAGCCATTACCCTGATAGCCACATTTGACAATAGCACATATCATATCAACAATAATGGGTACCTTGCTAGGAACAGCAAAAAACCAACCCTCAAACGTTTGCACTCCGAAAGGTGGGGAACATGGACTCCTTCCCTGAATCCGGGAAAAAAACTACATATAAAAAACCTGTGAAAACCCGCACATGAGTATCTATATAGACTCGGCATATAATTGATGAGGGATTCACTTTTCACATTCTCAGTGCTTGTTGGATTTTTGCCATAAAAAGTTGGTGGATGTCATTCCCCCAAAAATTCAAACGGCAGTTGGCTGCAAAGGCGACAGACATGTAAACATGTTTGTTTCAACTTGAGGAAGAGATCTTGATGCCATTATGATGCGTAGTTTTTGGCAGGTTGAAACCATGGCCATGATTGGACGTGCAAACAGTCATTACTCCCCTGAAAGCTAACATGGGAATGGAACATCCACCATTTGAAGATGAACATGAGGGGATTTTCCAGCCTGTCATATGTTAGTTGTCAGGGATGTAGGTATTTGCTTTAAGTCTATACGATGAAGTTTATCATGCATACATAGATAACCCCCTCCAATTAGCACATTGTATTATACGCAAAAACGATGGTCTTTCCATGTTCTTGTTTCAAAACCATCAGATTTGTTATGAACGTCAAACTTCATTGCACATGGATACCAAAACGATTTGAGCGTGTCAAATGGAAAGCCTTGTGAAATTGATTGAAAGGCGTTTTTTTGTCTCAGAAGTGCTTTTGTTCTTAAGCAGTTCTGTTCCTGCATATATTGCATATGTTACATCCATGAAGTGGCACGATTCTTCCACCAAAACTTTTATTTGGGCTGTCGTTTTTTCAAGGGAATTGATAAGGTTTTAACTGATGCCAAAAAGACTTGTGACTTGACTTTCCATCATGGCATGCGCCCTAAGGGTTGAGGTATCGCCCAAAGGGCCCGAATCAACTGAATGGTGGGGAAGAGAAGGTGCAGCTGCACCAGAACCAAAGCCCTTGTAAATGCCACTTATCTATATATACCGATCTAAAAGAATCTCCTAATAAATCAACTTAATCTCCAGATGTTTGTATCTATGTGTAGTTATTTCATGCAATTTCCTCTTCTTACAATGGGGAAATCGCAGCGAAAATCATGTTGATTTCTCCCCGAAAGCTCACCATCTTTCTCGTGTCGCTCACCATGTCGTCCGCAGGGACGAGAACTGAAGAGCCCTCCATCGGGACTCCAGCCTGGAAACCTGGACCTGCGCCCAATGGAGTTTCCTGGTTCCCTTAATAGGTGGGATCGGTGATATTATATTGCCTATTGGGTGATTATATATCACCGATCCCACCTATTAAGGGAACCAGAAACAGCTGTTGACTACATAGGTTTGTTCTTTGTGTGTTTGCATTTACTTTGTCTGCATATAGTACAGGATGTCATAGTGATCTCTACTGATATGCAATATATTTTTATACATGAAATATCAGAAAATCATATTACACAAGTATGTCCGTATCTCTAACAATAGATCTCTATAGATCATAGATATACACACCCTAGGGTGTTGAGGTTCCCCAGAAAATTATTTGTATCTTTGCATTCCATTAAGCTTTACAACCTGGACAGCATTCATAACATCATTCATTTTAATCTAGAAATCCTTAAACCCTTATATTTCTTTGTGAATAAACCAATCGATTGAGTCGAATCTAGAGTTAACAGATGTGCAAATAAAAGAAACAACTTTATTTTATTTTTGACGATTTTACAGTCGTAAGTTGTGCTAAGTGGATTATTTGGTCTAATAATCCTTTAAACATTGGGATTACATTGTTTTCTTCTTTAGGATTCTCTGGACTTCCTTCCATGCAAGTAATCTCACATGGTTGATGCTATGCAGTCAGGGAAGTGTGTGAGTGATGAAGTTCCTTGAACTTGTACTTCAGCAACAGCAACAACAACAAGAGGAGCAACAACAACTTAACGACATAACGACAATGATCTCCCCGTAAGCGGTTCCTCCTTGGGGAGTACCCGACCGGGCTGCGGCCGAAAAGCGTAAGCGGTTCCTCCTTTAGGAGTACCCGATCGGGCTGCGGCCGTGGTGAGAACCATCTCTTCGGGTGTCACAGCATCCTGTCGCCAAACTGGGCAAGGTGACAACCAAGTCATCGAAGTGAGGGTACGAATCCCCGATGATGTTCCGATTGGCGATGAACTTGCCTGAAAGCAAGGCTATTTTGGAGAAACGCCTGTCAAACAAACATGTACGAGGAGCTAAATAGAAGATCCGAACTGATAGGCCCCCCCCTCAAGAGGGACGAGACCTCAATGGCTGAGAGGATGCTAATCTATTGCAAACGTTGGATCTACGAGGACTCGCTGCCTCAAACTCTGAAAAGGGTAGCAAAAATCGCAACCCAACCCAACGCGGCAATGCCTGAGAGAGACGTTCTTTGTTCTTCAACCTGGGCATCGGCGTTGAACGCCTCTGAAGGGTCTTGCAACCCCATCCCTCCCTTGAGAAGCTTCTCCCTTTTCCGTCATGAATTCAGAAGGAATACGACGTCCCCTACTACATGACCCAAGATAGCTGGATGCGGATTGTCTGCAATCTCAGGGCTCGGGAAGATCAGCTTAGACTTCAAGAAGTGGTGTCAACACCTTTTCGGTGGTAATCATTCTCAAACAGGAGAGGTCTTGGATCAAGCTTTCGGGTTGGAAGGCACCTTCGGAGTCACATAGTTTTTCCAACTTCAATATTTGGGAATTGGGATATATAATTCGTCTAGTGGGAAGAAGAAAAGTGCCATCTACTTTCCAGGTTTATTCCTGCTTTGGCATCGAATCCCAAAGCCTGTAGCGGGGATGATGGGCTGATGAACAACCACAAACTGAGGAAACATGAGAAACAAAAGGTGTCGTGGGTGCGGTGGATTTATCTTTTCCCGGGCCCTTCACCTTCACCTTGACTTTTTGTTTAGTGATCCCAAGCATTGACTTCTTTCAACAAGTTGGTATGTTGATATTATCCTATGCATGAGTTGGTATCATCCTTCAACACTGTATGAAAAATTCTAATCAAGTATACATAAGAAAAATTAGCCTAGGTCAACCATACACCTTTACAACTAATCCAGGATGCACAGGTTACACCTGCTAAATTCTTATCCATTGTCCCAAATTGTTCATGTGGGTCCTTATAAGTCAAAATGCGAAATACTCAAAATACGTGCTTTTCGTTTTAGGAAAATGTTTTTTTTCCACATTAGCTAAGAGTAAGACCACTCATTTCCATTCCCAACGTTTCATGTTTCATGGTGAAGGTCGCCGCCTCCTTCCAAACGTGCCAGATCAAAGAGCAAGGTGGATGAGTTTTGGTGGAGTTTTTTCCTACAGAAGTTGGTGTCATTGTTGAGTCAATTCAATCGAAATGGGCAATTAAAAAAACAAAACACACAAATCCTGCAGTTTGTAGGTCATTTTTTGTGTGATATCATGTTTCATTGTTCTTGAGTATGAAATCCCCTTCCCATTTTTCAATGGAAAGTCCCTCAAACTCATGAATCCAACCGGTTGATGGGAAAAAACAAGTTGTTTTTGTTGGTTTTGTGGTTGAAACAAACCACGAAAATTAAATCATTTGACCAAGATTTGTTAAAATTGATTTGTTTGGCGTATTTTTTTGAGAATGAATTATATACCAACTAGTGGCCAGTGACATGCCAGCGACTATCTAATCACATGTTGATGCCCAAATCCCTGGAAAGAGCAGGCCACCTGTCTGCACCCAAAGCACATCAAAAAAAACAAATGAAAGGAAAGGTGAAACAAGTCAAGAGTAAGGCCGTGTTTTATATAGCCCTTGATTCCTGCTGGATTTCCGGTGTTGCTCTTGGGGTTGTAGAGGGGTTGGTGTTATAAAAACACACCCATTATCACCCATTGTATTGGGCATGGCCCGGCTGATATGAGTAAAGGAAGACTGATTTGGATGGAAATTGCCCAACTCCAGGTTCTTGTCAAATAGCTAATCTGGTTATTGAATTTTACTTCATTTTTTTTACCGAGAGAGAACAAACACACTTTGGCACACAAAAAAAATACATGATTGCCTTTTTTAGTCTCACGAATCATCATCCGTCTTTATATGTTCATATGATCTATGTTGAATTTCAGGGTGTGTAGATGAATTCCTCCACTTGGATGTCCCAGGAAGTTAGGATCAATGGATCAATATATAAACCATCTAGTTTCAGTGGGTGCAAAAACTAACCCATTGATCCGATCACCATTGATCCGATCACTTCCGTCCCAGGACATCCAAGCAGATAAATTCCTACTTGGATGGACCCATGGAAGTGATCGGTTCACGATCGTTAGTAAGTTGGTTGGTTTATGAGCTACTTAAGGGACGTAAATATCCTTATATAGGGGTTGCAATCACCCAGTTCTTAAGTTCCCTTGGGCATCCGAGTAGTCTTCCAAATAGATCCCGAGGAAAGGTGTTTTTAGGTATGTTTTTTGAGGTCCACATACCTCCTCAGAAGGTGATTGGAAGGCTATAGAGTATATCCTACTTATATAGGGGGTGTTTTTTCACCCAGTTCCATCCAGTACCAAGCACGACATCCCACCCAGTACCCCTAAAACCCCCAACAACCTCCAGGCCGAGACAGAAGTCTTAGCGCCAGACTATTCATTGATGCCACCCATCGA
This sequence comes from Breviolum minutum Mf 1.05b.01, assembly GCA_000507305.1. Classification (NCBI taxonomy): domain Eukaryota; class Dinophyceae; order Suessiales; family Symbiodiniaceae; genus Breviolum; species Breviolum minutum. The sequence continues at coordinate 75,689 of DF240280.1, forward strand.
GGAGTTTCGAAAAATTTTTGGGTGGCATCCGTTGGTGGTGGGTTTTGGGTAGAGGTTGGTTGTGAATACTAAACCTGCTTGGTGGTTTCAAATATTTTTTATGTTCATCCCGATATTTGGGGAAAGGATCCAATTTGACCAATATTTTTCAAATGGGTTGAAACCACCAACTAGCTATACACTCACTAAAACTAACCGGAAAAGCCCTGAAATTTTCACCTAACTAATTTACCTACTTAAAATCAACCGCAAAGTGAAGGTAAATATACATAGATATACCATACATGGAATCCTATGGCTTGATAATATACGCTCCCTTATGTGACCCTGAAGGTGCGTTTTGTGCACTAAATGACTCATTGAAGGCACCATGGACCCATAGGGCGACTCGCTACTCAAACCTCCTTCCTCGAGAATCCCACAAGAACAGTGACCCAAATAGGTGGGAACGGAAGGGAGCGATGAACCGAGCACTATTTGGTTTCCAGAAAATCCTGTGAAATCCCATGAAAGATATCCATGGTCCACTTTGGGCAATGGAAAAAAAACGGCTTAAACTTTTGGGGATTACATATTTAGTAGGGAAAATCAAGTTCAAAGTTCAAACTTTTACTGGGTGGTGGTTTCAGATATTTTTAATGTTCATCCCGATATTTGGGGAAGGTTTCCAATTTGACTAATATTTTTCAGATGGGTTGAAACCACCAACCAGTTTAGTTCAGGCTCCATTGGCTCAGTGAGTCCAAGATATTTCGAATTCGTTCCGACGAATCTGCAGGATGCGGACAAGGCCTTATGTGACCCTGAAGGTGGGACCCTGCCAGCCACCATAGGGGGGGGTTCAGTGAACCCCAAGGGATGCTTCAACATGATTAGGGAGAGAATCCCACATTAGGATCCCATGGGAATGCTACATTGGGCCTCCGTTTTATCTTTAGATTCCGACTCATGATTTTTTTTGAGATGATCAAGGATAACTCATCAGCGGGAAAGTGATTGCATCATGGGGAAAAACACAAATATCGAAGGTATACTTAAGTGTAATACTAACATGTACGAACCAGGTTGATACCGTTTCCAGGTTGTGTGATCCATATACCAATTCATATCATGCATGTGTTTGTTGAAGCAGTTGTGGTTGTTCCACCTCAGTCCAAATCCCTGTTTTTTTTGTTGAATGCAAGGGGGCCCAGCACATCTAATGGGAGGGTAGGCAGCTTCAAGTCCCAGCCAAAACAATATGTACTACCCTCCCAGAAACTAACATAGCACCTAAAACTGATGGTTTCCAATAGGAATCTCCTTTTTCCAGGGGTCTATTTTTAGGGGATATGTTAGTTTCAGGGAGGGTATCGGATCTAAACTCCTCATTGTTTCCCTGTAGTAGGGGGTGGTCATCAACCCAATAGTCGGGGTTTATATACCCATTATATAAGGATTCACTATGAAAGGTGGGATGACCATCCCCAATAGGAGTTTAGTATGTGCCAAAACAATCCAAAACATACATTTTCCACTCAGAAATTCTATGAAATGTTGTTAGCTGAAAGTCATGATTGGACATTCCGATAAGATCAATGTATGGTATGTTTATCCTGCTTATTTACCAATAAAATCATCCAAATGTAGGTACATAATGCTAAATATACCTACCATGTATGGATCCTATGGGATTAAGATGGATTAAGTTTTAGTAATAGTCTCCTCCACATAAAATATACATTTGAAGGATAAGATGGTGAGATGGTGAAATTTCAGGGGGTGTATCTGGGGTGGACAATCTCCGTTTTGATGAAACAATTTTCACGCTTTTTTTCGGAAACCTTCGAAAATGGGGTGAATCGGGCAACAAAATATATAGGTACTGTCTTGTGCTCTATGGCAATGGCTCAAATTGAACCCCCAAATTCATCTTTTCAAATCGAAGTCTTACCATTTTCGCCAGGTTTTTTTTGTATCCGGATTTGAAGCCATAAGAAATAAAGATAGCGGAAATGATCCTCAAACATCTTAATGCTGTATTGTACTGTACGGGACAAATATGGTGCGTGTTCCATTGCCCATTTTGACGAAAAGGTAAGTGGACACACTATAGGCACACAAAAAATCTCAAGTTTTTTCCCTTGCTTTGTTCGGCTGGAGTCACAGCCCCATTTTCAGCTTACAGAAGTGTACAGCTTCAGAAGTAGATCTGAACAACAGAAATGTTTTGAGCTTTTTACTTCCAGGTTGATTCAAACACCAACGCCCACCTGCCACATCCAAACATCACTACTTGGATGTCCATGGAAGTGATCGTAACTAGTTAGTAAGTTGGTTTATTTCACCTACTTAAGGGACTTATAACTAACCTACTATATATAGGGGTGATAACTCACCCAGTTACTAAGTACCATGGACATCCCACTACCCGGTCGTGAAATTGCAGGGTTGGTTCGCACCTGTGCCTCTCGAGTGGCGCATTTTTTTAGAACGGTTGCAAAGGCCGATGCAAGTCGTATTGGCGGCAATGCCGGAGGTGGTCGTTATAATGAAAAAAGGGCACCCATAATAAGGGTATTTTGGGGATTATTTTCATAAACCCAATATAGGGTATACAGGTAATTTTAATTGGTTGTTTAGGGTATATAGGGGATTCTATGATTCTACTACCCAGTTATGTGGGGAATATTTCATAAACCATGACATAAGGATCCCTATTAATCAGGATTCAATGGAAAGTAAGGCCGGGTTTTTTCGTGGCTGAGATGGAGTGGCCCACCTGGATAAATGGCCAAAAATAAATGGGTTTCGCTGGGGTTTACACGGAATCTTCCAGTCAAACACCCAGCTGATACCGGGTAGAACCTGGCCAACCTACCCCCCAAAAAATAGGGGTCGGAAAATAGATGACTGTAGGTGAAAAACACAAGAGCAAAGTTCTGCTTGTTTTTTTCATTCTTAGTTGCTAAACACATTCAACATCATTCAACCGGATGAAGGATGCTTGGTATGAAACCAGATTATATGCCTTGATCAAAGACAAAAAATCAAGCAAGATAACAATGAGTTCCTATAAGATAGATTCATATGCCTTGCATATTATGTTAATTATACGAATGAAAAAGCCCAGATTCATGGCAACTTGATACTGTATATGAAGTTTGGATTCTTATCTCGACCTCTTTTCTTGATTCTTTTGGAAAAGATTTCACTCCAGAAACAGGTTTCTTGCAAAATTTCGATTTGGGGAGTTTTTTGTTGGTATGAGCCTCCCTGAAGCTAACAGTGCACACCTGCCAGGTTGCGCCATCCCAAAAGGAAACTAATTAGTCTCCCAACAATCCATTTGCAGGGGCTTTTGCTGTTAGTTTCAGGGAGGGTAACCTGCAGAACTTCCTAACTTTGCTTCATGATGCAATAGACGCCCCTGGAAGGTTAACATCATGGAACCTGAGAATACGGGGCCCCCTTGGAAAAGGAACATCAGCTTCCCCACCATTTTCATGATTCATTTTTATATGTATATAATCTTCTGGGGTGTAAGATTTGTTGTAACAGAATTGCAGTTTTTTTTTTTCGATGATTGTTCATCACTATTTTGGTTTGTTTACTGGAGGGTATTTCTGGGTTGATATAGGAACTTCAACGGGATACCCATATGCTCCATGTATGGAATATTGCCCTGCATTTAGCATCAATAAAAATGCCATTCATGGATCAGCAAATATGAAAAAATCATCCCATGGAATTCTATGGGACTTATATCAGTTACTGTATATCCATCATTCCCGCGAATTCCTTAAACTCAACCCTGGAAGTCAACCACCATTTTTAAAATGGTGGTTCCTTTTGGAAGATGATCAACCCCTACTAAAATAATGGTGGTTCGGACACCACCCTATAAAGAATGGCGGCTGGACTTCCAGGGTGAAACTAATCTAAGCACAGGAGCTTCAAACGGATTCAGCTCACCCTGCGTTTTGACCTGGCGATAATTCGCAAGCTGCGAAATGTGACATGTCGAAATGTCTCTCGAATGCCCCTATGTTTGATGTCTGAAATCCTTCATCCTTTTTATTTTATCAATACTAAGTTTATATACATGTCTATACCATGATTCATTGGGATTCATACGACTTTTCAATACCATCCTTTCAGCAGGGATCATTAAATTTCCCATATTCGGAGGGGTCAAAACATGCAAACACGTATGGTGAATTCAAGGAACTTCCCACAAAATAATATTCAGTGGGGTTCCCCAGATTTTTATCCAACAGTACCCTGGGTAGGCATCCTCAACTTTGAGGATCATCCCATTTAGCAAGTAATACTGTAATTATAGTTAGTATTTAACCCCCAATGTAAAAGCCATAAAAAGAGGCGATTTGGAAGGGGTCCCATAACTCCATGTCTTGGGGACTTACTGGTACGATCACTGAATCACTTCCGTTTCATCCTGTGGGATGATTCTTCCAACCGCCACCAGGCAACTGGCTCGAATCGAAGGCCTTGAACACAAGGCGGTGGATGAGGCCGTTTTTGGGCGGGAAAATTCGGTATGGCGATCTGGGTACGTAGGGAGGCTACTGGGATGTCCATTCCACTTAGTAACTGGGTGATTTCACCCCTATATAAGTAGGTTATTTACGTCCTTAAGTAGCTTATAACCCAACCAACTTACTAACGATCGTTACGATCACTTCCATGGACATCCAAGTAGGAAAACGTAGGTATTTGCGGCATCCTGGGTGGGGGGGGTAGATGTTACTAGTATAACAACTATACATGGAGGATCATCCCAGGACGAAACTTAAGTGGTTAATAACCATGGTGATTGTAAGTCCCTTAGACCTGGGGTTACAGTATTCCCCGTACCAAGCGGCCTTTTTTTTGCATAGAAACGGGGGTTAACTGTTTACTAACTGGATCTAACTAGGATGGTCCTCCAAGTATGGAAGGGGTAGGAAAATGTCGGTGGTGTTTTTATTGTTGAGTTTTGTGGGCTATGTTTTGTTTTGTTTCTTGCTTTTTCAAATTTGCAAGTATATATGTATGTCCTAAATTTATCTAAATTTATTATTTGATGATACTGTAGTGTACCAGCACCTTGGTGCCAATTAAACACTAGGGATGGTGAATTGACACCCTTCAGGAACTATTTGAGACTCTTTGAAGGGTCTGGGTATATGTATACACATTATAGATACACTTGTGTTTTTATTGCACTCTTCCCATCTTGAACGCCAAACCTTGTGGGAATCTCAAAAAAACACTCCGGGAAAGAAACAAACATCGCTTGTATTGATGAAATGTTGAAGATTATTTTCAAATTTTCTACAAGCAATTGACAAAATGTTAGTTCTCTGGTACAAACATATAACATCCGTATACTTGACATAGGAAATGCCATTTTTGTAGTTAAAACAAATTCAGCTTTTGGTTCTTTTTTTTATTCACCAGGATGAGACTTTCTGGTGCAGTTTTTTTTTGTTCAGATGAAATGGGTGTTGGAAGATGGAAGATCTTTGATTGAAACCGTGGATTGCTAAGACACACACACACACACAAAGCTCCTTGGGATTTGGAGCTAATGACGCAGGGTTGAATTTCAAGCAGTAAATGAGGAGCTGACTTGAAGCAGGCAGAAACAAAAACATCAGGAAATCAGCGTGGTAGATTGGAATCTGAGAGTCTGAATATTTCCAGATCTCTGAGTGCCCAAGACATACCCACACCATCTTGTGTTGAAAAGGTGAATATATCTGATCAAATTATAGCGACCTCACACGACCTGGGCCCCCAAAAGGTAGCTGAGAAACATCTCCGGCTATTTCAGGGAAATCTAGGTTGGTGAAATATTATAATTTGGCCAGAATATATGACAGAAATCATCCATCTTTTGAGGGCACCACCGCGGTATGGTTTCAACTCATGTGGGTGACTTCGAGCAGAGGAATTGGTATGGGTTTCTTCTTAGTCAAGCCAATCTGAAGGCTTTTTGGATGACTATTCGGGAAAAAACTATCCAAAATACATGTTTCCACATGTTTCAGAAGGTATTTTGTGAATAGTTTTGATGCGTTTCTGAATTTGCATTCATCATTTTGGAGAAGGGTTGTTCAAGATGGGTCACAACATCGGATTTTTTCCCCAGATTGATCTAATTACATTGTATACATATATAAATCTTCCAGTTACCAAGGATGTATTTCTGCAAGCAAAATCCAAAAATGCAAATCTCCAGTGAAAATGCCAAAACATTCATATCCATTGGCTTGTCCTCCTTCCCAGGAAAAGTCACCACCTGGATTTTCAACATGTTTAGGTTCGGATTCCTATAGTTGCCACAACATCCCCATCCCCACCAACCATCCAAGCTTATGTCTCTATGCCACCATCAATTTGGTTTATTGAACTGATGCCACAGACAAAACATGCAAACATTATTGGATTTTTTCCCCAACATGCCACAAAAAAATCATATCCATCCCACAAACACCATCCATTTCTTGAAATCCACAGATTGATTTTTCCCTTTGTTTCTGTGACGGCTTCCCACCGGCGGCAGCGTGCTTTGCAGATTGTGGAATTTGTGGAAGCCGAATTTTGGGCATCCGACCCTTTGCTATGCCTCTGGGAAGAGGTGCCATAGAACTGGTGAATCTCATGGCTGGTCGCTTGTGGTTTTTGATTGGGCAATGAACAGAAAGAGGCCCCTGGTTGTGTTGAGTAAATGTAGGTAAATGTATAGGTGTAATATACCATACATTGAGTCTCTGGGATATTATTCTTGCCCCTACAAGTGAAATTAATCCAAATTTCATGCAGGACAAAAACCCATTTATATATAGCCACTTAGCCAAATAGTCAACCCCAAATTATCCAAGCCCAGATACTCAATGGGACTGGTATATTTACCTACATTTGGATGATGATTTTTTATGGTAAATTAGTAGGGTAATATACCAGTCCCATTGAGTATCTGGGAAGTTTACCCCTTTCTGTAACCAGCCAAATCGAAACGCTTTGTGGCTTCCTGAAGTTTTGGATCAGGTGAGTTTGCCCTCAGGAGAACACGTGCGCTATCGTTTCTTGGCTTCCATGAGCTCTTCCAGCAAGGGAAGCCCCACTTAGGTGGCGAGCCAACAAACCCATGAAACTGCATGAAACTTTAGGAACATACAGGAACATATCATAATTACCCATGAAAACAATTTTGACGATGATATTTTCTCATCTTGAAAATGCTGTCATACAACCCCCCAATGTTGTGGTGGGATTTTTCATCGGGGAGCCTTGGAATTTTTGTGAGCCAAAAGCAGTGGCAGGTGGTGGTGTCAAAGATTTTCTTAGTGTTTATCCTTACCTTTGGACCCCAAAACCTTGAAACATGAAGGTTTTGGGGCCCTAAGAATATGGGTGAAATAACCCCATTGTAGGTTCCGATGGTACCTGGAGAAATGATCCAATTCGACGAACGCGCATATTTTTCAAATGGGTTGGTTCAACCACCAACTAGCTGACCTTGGGACCCTTTTTGGGAGTTGGGATCGAATTTGGGTTGGGACCCCCAGGTGGTTGGAATGCTTATTACCTTTTCGCTTTTGGGGTTTTCGCTGTTGGTTCATATTAGTTCAATGGGGTGGTCTTCCCCCACGTTTTCGGAAGACATAAAAAACATTTGTTTATGTTCATCCATAAAAAAGCAGCAGCAGGTTGTTGTCATATCAGCGCTTTTTTTTCCTCATATTGCAGTGGAAAGAGCTTTGTTTCGACCGGCAACCTTTCGGGGAAACAGCACATCGTGACACGTCGATTCAAATCGTTCTGTTTCCCGCTTGGTCGGACTTGTTTGTTCCCTGAAAGGATTCCCGGCAGGACAAAGTATGTATATTTAAGCAGTGAAAAAACCTTGGTTGTTTAGGGTACATAGGGGATGAAAAACTACCCAATTATGTGGGGATCATCGTAAACCATGGCACAAGGATCCTTATTAAGCAACCAGTAACCGGTATTTCATGGAAAGTAAGGCCGGGTTTCTGGGTGGTGTTTTCAAATATTCTTTATTATCATCCCTATTTGGGGAAGATTCCCATTTTGACTAATATTTTTCAGTTGTGTTGAAACCACCAACCAGGCTTTTTCGTGGCTCACATGCAAGTACAGTCGGTTCATTTCTGGATCCTGGACTAAAGCTCACATAATAAACCTATTAATTTAGGATTTAGGAGTGAGATTGTTTTTTTTGTTGTGTTGAATAGGAGATGAAACATAACCCCCCCACCCCTCATGGTAGAGATTATGATAAGCTATGATTAAGGACCTTATTAAGCAACCAGGATTCAATGGAAAGTTCACATAAGTTGTTTTTTGTCACAGCTCGCTTGAAAATGGTACGAGTCTCTAACAAGGTAATGCGATGTTACAACATGTTACAACCCCATAAAATACAAAAACAACTGCCTTGGAGTTCATATACCGTAGACACTAAATAACAACCTCCCCAGTCAAAACAACTTGAAGTTCGTACCGAATCGATCTACAATGCAAGAACCATTACCCATAGGATCCATGTCCATGTATGGTAATATTTACCTACTAATTCGCCATACAAATCAAACATTCATGTAAGTATGTTCCTACATTTGGTTGATTTTTATCAATAGTGAACTGGTAGTAGGGTAAATATACCAGTCCCGTGGATCCTAAATGGGTTAAACATAATATTTATATCAGTTCTATGTTCTATCCATCATTCCCCCGAGGTATATACCTTGACCTGCGCGTTAACAGTTTTTCCCGAGGCCTGGGGCCGTTTTGCATTGATCATCAAGGGCATCGCTCTTTTCAAGCCAACTTCCATGGCAGGTGGGGAGTTTGGGATTTGGGAGTCCTTGGGAGGGAGTTTGAGTTTTTTCACCCCGGAGAATGACAGGTGAAAAAAAACACCCTGGATTTGGATGGGGGTAAAGTGGCAAAGGGCAAGATTTTTTCGTTGGGAAGCCGGCAAAATGGAGGAGTGAAATAGGAAGTTGTGGTAGGTTGTGGTAGATAGGTTGGCCTCGTCTTGGCGATCATGAATATTTGGAAATGAAGAAAAAGCAAATTCAGAAAACAAATTCGAGGGTTTTTGAGATGATATCCTGCAGGACTGAATAATTGAGTTTGGTTCGAGCTTTGAGTTTGTTTTACCATATGCCGACTGAGACCCCTGAGAACATTTTGTACATACTGTAAGGTAGAGTAGTAGCCGTTACAAACAAATGTCAGGAACAATCTTTCCCATATGATCCATTAATGTCTGGTATATCCCTCCCTGAAACTAACATTTTCACCCCTAAAAACTCGTCTTCCAACCATCAATTTTCAGGGACTAGCTTAGTTTTGGGGAGTGTATCTACATTTAGTGGAAACCTTTATGGTAAAATTAGGACGGTAAATATACCATCGTCCCTATAAAATCCGCCATGGGGTTAACTGGTTGCAGTCACAAAGTAGCTGTTTTTCCTCCTCAAAAACGCATCTTTCAAAAGGCAAAGACCTGAGTTTCCAATTCGCATCGTTTTTGTTTTGGACTCATGGAAATTTCCTGTTGATTTGTAAATTGCTTGACGGTCTGTGATGGTGATTCGATCAACTTTTCATGGTGGTGGTGAAGAGAGCAGGTGGTAAGATGTGTTGGAATTTCTTACCCCGATCCCTTTGGAGATGATCAAACTGGGTGGTTAAGACATGTTAGCCACTAGCCTCCTTTCTGTTGGGTCATTTGCTTCTAGGAGTTCCGTCATTGTGTTCCAATTTATTTGGACCAGTAGCATCAGTTGGTTCCGGTCATTGTCGTTTTCCACACCCAAGATTTAGGGGAGGGTGAAGGCTTTGAGCGGTTGAGTCGAGATGTTTTCCTCCTACCCCTCCGAAAACTAACCTGGAACCTGAAAATGATAGTTTCAGATGGTTTTAGTAGGAATCTCCTCTTCCAGGGTTCATTTTCAGGTTCTATGTTAGTTTTCGGGGGTGTAGTGGTTGTTGATGGTTGACGTTTGTTGCTGGTTTGTTGGTTGTTGTTGCTGTGAAGATTGCGGAGTTTTGTTCCGAAAGAACCACGGGTCGGATCGATCTCAGATATTAGCAATATACTGCGTGAACATTGCTTATTCACCATCATGTTTTTCTTGGGTCCAGCGTCTTCTGGAAAGTATATTGGTCCAACTTAGACAGTAAGGGACTAAGATCTTGTATCAATATGTACTAGTACTATCTACATGGTTAACTACATCGAACTACACCTTTGTGAAAGTAGATGGCTAGCCACTCTCAAAAGGTGGTTTAGGAAGGGGTCATGATAAATCAATACATGGAAGTGGCTAGCCATCTACTTTCCAGGTGTTATAGGATTGTTATAGGCATGTCGTCTCAACTGAGAAAAAACAACTCTGCAAGCATAGCTTTCTGCACCGCTCAGTTCGCAGTTTTTGCGAGCTGGGAATCTCAAGATTTGCTGTGCAAAAAGACTCGGGTGATTGTGGTCATATGGTGTTGTCTCAAGAATTTTCATGACACCCTCAAACCCTTCAAACCCCTCAAATGGTCTATTCAATATTCTTTTGAAGGGAAATCTACAGAAAGATACCTCGTTTTGAGACATCCCGTGCAGCCCTGTTTCATAGTGATACTTCCATCCCATTGATGGATGGAGTCCCTCCATTTCTTACCAATTCTTCACGAACCAGTACGGCCATGTAATTGACCCCTGCAACGGAGGTTTCCTTCGAAAAGCAACTCCCATGAGCCAGCGATTCAGAACTTTTACCAACTAACGGAAAACGACTAACACCCCTAAGGAAGTGAGCAAGGTAAGTATGCAGCCTAGTAAAATATGCGTATAGGCTTACACATTGATTATATTTACGCAAGTTATGACCCTCTTGCAAATAGATAGGGTATATTTTGAATTTTAATCTGGTGTCTAGCCATTTAGTAAATTCCTCTAACATGCCAGTAAGTTGCCAGTAAGGGGATCTTTAGTACAGTCAGCATGGCACCTGTCGATTGAAGACAAAAGACATCCAGAGTTTCCCATCTCATTCAACTCATTGCTTGACGGGATTTGCACAAAAAAAATGGAGGATTTCATCCAACAACACAACCAGTTGTTTTTAGCTGCGTCATATGAGAAGTGGATGGAAATGGTTGGGTGGGCCACTATAACCCTGAACTTAATGTGCAGCTGAGTTTTTTTCAAAGCCTTCCTTTTCATTGAGTTACACTCTAGTCAACTAAGATGGCAATAACTGGAAAATCACCATTTTCAACTGAACAACTGGTTGGAATTTTCCAGCTAGTCATTCGTTAGTTTGCAGGGGTTCAAGTTGAGAAAGATTCATCCCCTTTTGCGTAGAGCAGCTCACTGAGGTTCCCTGAATTTTTGTGAACACTTTGAGGTTCGAAAAAACACACTGATAGTCACATTATTTGAAATATAGTGAAATATACACTCCCTGGATCTAATAGCTCGCCCCTGAAAAATGGGAATTGGGAGATGCATCGTTTGTTATTTTGGGGGGTTTGGCCTATTTTCAGGTGCTTTTGCTGTTAGTTTCAGGGAGGGTAATCATGGGAATCTAAGGGGCCCACCACCCGCTCACTAGGAAATGAGGCTATATGAAGGGATCATTAACCAGCGTTGTAGCCACCAACAGTAAGAGTAGGACGATCCAGCGTGACAGCCAAACCCTTGAGATGTAGGCCTTTTGTTTGCGTGCAGCAAGTCTGGATTGCAAAGCTGATGATGACAACAACAACAACAACAACAACAACAACAACAACAACAACAACAACAACAAACAACAACAACAACAACAACAACAACAACAACAACAACAACAACAACAACAACAACAACAACAACAACAACAACAACAACAACAACAACAACAACAACAACAACAACAACAACAACAACAACAACAACAACAACAACAACAACAACAACAACAACAACAACAACAACAACGACAACAACAACAACAACAACCACAACGACAACGACAACGACAACAACAACAACAACAACAGCAACAGCAACAACAACAACAACAACAACAACAACAACAACAACCACAACGACAACGACAACGACAACGACAACAACAACAACAACAACCACCACCAAAAATATCAAAACACCCTTGTTTTTTGTTTGTTTCGTTGAATTAACTTCTGAAATCAATCTTCGTTTCTTTCGGCACTGAGGTGCCTTTGTGGATTTTTGCACCTTCACAGGCGCATTTCAGATGTCTTGCTGAGGCGCGAAATGGCCAACTGGAAGGAAGTTTGTTTCGGCAGGTTTTTTTCGTGGATGGGGGTGTAACATCCATGAAAGATTTCTCCCATCATCATGGAAGTAGAAGATGGCTATAGTTGAAAGGTAACGATCCTATTGGAGATACACCCATCTTTGACTGAACCATGATTATGGGAGGAAGTGTAACATCCATGAAAACTAATGAAGTGAGCAATGAAAAAAGGGCCCAAACGGTTGTTTAGGATATGATATAGGGGACGAAATTCTGCCTAGGTAAATATAGAGATTATTATTAAAAAGGATTGCCATAGTTGAAATTTGATAGCCACTTGAAATTGTCATAGTTCAAAGGAGGATTTGTCCTGCACCAGTTGAGGTGAGTAGTTTATTCCATTAATTTACAGGGTTTCATAATTTTATACACCCCAGGTGGCGTAGGATTGTTTTCCACCCGTATCAACATATTCACCATGTTGTTGGCAGAATTTGTTTGGATTGTCCATCAACTGTTTAACTTCGATTTGTTTGTTTGGTAGTTGGAAAGAGAAAACCAGTGTTTTCCTACATGTTAATCAAATCTAACGATGAGACAATACCATGGTGGAATCTACCACCAAGACAAAACCCACACCCCGGAGAACTAACACAAGAACGAACAACTCCAACCATTGATATTGATGTATCTCCTGTTAAACACGGTGATTTTCCAGCCTTCCATGTTAGTTTTTTTTCCGGAAGGTAGTTTTTTCATCGATTCCAACTACTTACTTTGTGGGCTCTGACCACCCTTCAGAACTCTTCAGGCTTTCTACGGTCACGAAGGTATGACAACATATTTTTACATCGGGTCAATTTGATGCAAATTTATGTACAACAAAAAGCAGGACCCCAAGAATCAAGAAACTATCTGGGCAAATTATAGCGACCTCAGCCGAGGTCACCCCAAATGGTGGGTTAATAGGGATATTCCCCCCAAATACCCTTAATTCAGGTTTAGGAATTATAGTAAATTGCCCAGAAACTATCTAGAATCTAGACTCCATTGATTTCGGGTGTCTGAACTGCAGGGATCTGTTTTTGAAAAATACGACTTTTGTGAAGGCTTCAGAGGAGGTCTTCTTAGGGTTGCTTAAGTTGATGGATGTTGTTCCATGCTTTGAAAAACTTGGGATCCAAAAAAGCATGTATTTCATTGTGAGATAATGGTCATCCCTTTATTTCATAATAGGAATGCAGTAAGAATCTAATCAAATACCTATACAAATATCAAATATTGTCATATTTTATATGTATGATAGGCGTGATATTATAGAGACAATGACATCAGTTGACCTACAATATCAGAAATAATTATCTGCACACTCCAATTCTGAGCTGTCTGAAATCGTCAGCCAAATTCGACCACGACCCCAACAAAAATTACCTGACCTCTTTTCTGAGTTTTTCTTTAATAATCGGTGAATTACATAGTGTCCCCTTTGTGATGGGTGAAACAAAACATGCGAACAAAATGCCTAAACCTTTTTTTTCTTTGAAAGGTTTGGTACCCATTAGGATCAATGCATGGTAGGTATGTTTACCTACGGTTTACCTAAATCTATGGTATATATATAGATGTAGGTCCGTAAATATTCCAGTTCCATGGAGCATAATGGGGCCCAAGTATTTTCATGGTATACCACTGGATCCTCAACGGACCGTGGATTCCGCCGCCAAACTCACCTGCCCAGTGGAGCCTAGTACACTGCGAGCGCTTGAGACAACTGCCAAATGCGGCAGAAGGTTGGATTTTTTTGTGCGAACGGTGCTTTTTTATGCATGGTGACAATGTGAGCGTCCTGAAAAAAAGGGCCCCCAAACGGTGGTTGTTTAGGGTATTAAAAAAGGGCATTATGCTACTCATTTATGTTGGGGTGATTATAATAAACCATTTTAAGGATGCCCATTCAACAACCAGTATAATGGAAAGTAAGTTTGTTTTTTTTTCCGTGGCTCATGTGTGAGGATGCTTTTCAGGTATACCAAAAAAGTAAGATATGATATAGAATACCGTAAAAACCTGAAAAGCTGGTGACTGGAAGGAGTAAATTTTTGGTGCGCGAGAAAGTGGAATGTTTACGAATTCTATCAAGCACACCAGCGTTTCAGTAATGAAAACAACCAGCTGGTTGTTCGAGTCATATGCAAACAGGTTTCATGTAGGGGATATTTACCCATACATTTGCCATCATTTTACCATCAAAAATCAACAAAATGTATGGAAATACTCCCTGGAAGTTGAACAATTCGCCCCTGAAAATAGGCCTTTCCAAAAAGGAAAGGATCGACTTCCAACCATCATTTTTCAGGGGCGAGCTGTTAAACTTCCGGGGTGAATACCTGGATCGTGTGAGTACAGTATAGAGGATAAACTCCTGACCCCAAATGATAAAGTTATACACTCCCTGAAACTAACATAGCACCTGAAAGTGGATGGTTGAAATACTAGTTTCCTTTTGGGATGGCATATTTTCAGGTGCTTTGTTAGTTAGGGTATATAGTGAGAATGAAATGGTCCTGGGTGTTTCCCATCATAACCCATTTCATTTGGTCAAATAAAAACGCGGCCCCACCTGGGCCACCAAAAAGGTAGCTGGCTTTTTGGAAGGGAAATCCCTTTATTTATGACAATATCTAGCTTGGTGAAATATTATATACAATTTGCCCAGATCATGTCCACAAAAACATCAGCAGAAGATCCACAAAAAACATCTTATGACTGGAGCCACAAAAGTCTCGGGTCACGTTAGGCACCGGCGGTTGCAGTGGCTGTTGTCCGTATCCTTGGTTCGTGGGGGTAACGGGGTTTCAGGAGGTCGGGTCAGGTGGGTTCCCTAAGCTTCCTTACATGACCTGGTTGTTTAGGCTTTATAGGGGATGAAATACTACTCAGTTAAACTGCTGATTCCTTAATTTACCAACCTGGAGCGCCAAGTGTCCTATTTTTTAGGCAACTTTACCCCTAAAACCAGCCACTATTGCCTTAAAAATTAGGGCACTTGCCTTTCCAGAAACCATTCTTTCATTGAAAGTCAGACGGTGTTGTTTTTTTCCGTGGCTTTTTCGTGTCATCTTTGTGATTCCAAGAGCCTGATTTCAGATGTTTCGATATCAAGCAATCTCCAGAGCCATTTTTGTTAGGGAAACATTTCTATGACATCTATGAGATGATTTTGGTTGCAAGGTTCAGTTGGAAAATGACACAATTTTTTGGACGTAACACACGTTTTTGCACCCAATTTTCACAATGTCATGATTTTTCTTTGAGAAAAGGTTGTAGCGTGCAAGCTTCGAAGGGAGATCTTTAGAGAGCCAAAATTGGTATTTGCTCCCTCGAGGAGATTCTTGAACTTGAAACCCCAACTGAGTGACCCTGCAATCATTCCAGTTGAGCTTTCTTCTCATGTTTTTTTCTTTTGAAAACTCACGAGTTGCTGAAAAACGCAGGACAGGTCATTTGCGTCCTAACGGATATGACCCTAAGGTTTCCAAACATACGTTATAAAAACAACTTCCCAGGAGGTGAAACAGTGAAAACCATCCACGGATGTGATCCACCTCAGGTTGTGTTCCAGGTGGCTTTCGGAAGAGATCCGACAAGAAGTGCCTTATCAACCAACAAATTTCGGAGATGGATCGGGATTTTGTTGGAAGGTAGGAGTACTGGTATCCCTTGGAACAAAAAATGCATTTCTTTACAGAAATGCATAGAAAATTATGTCTACGTATACGAACTATGCAGTACAAGTTCTCGTACCATTTGTATGGTATGATTGAGGGTATATATTGTACATACCTTTAAAAAACACCTGATGTATGTCACATTCAAATTGCCCTTGAGAAGTACTACGTACCCCGTATCCTTCATTATTTCCTTTGATGGTGCTTTGAACGACGAACTGATATAACATAAGTGAGATAATTCTTTCAAAATATCTCAAAATGATATACGGCAAAAAATCCGTCACCTGGTATGACTGTTTTTTTATGACCTAATTAGTGTTTTTGCAATTTTGCTTCTTCAAATTCCTCGATTTCAGTGGAGAAAATTGTGATTCGAAAGATCCCCTAATTTTCAGATACCCATGGGCATGTGTTATCTTATCACCCCAACAAAAATTGGGTGAGGTTTTAAAACCCAGTTGAATTTAAAGGTGCCTCAACCACCTGGGAGACAAAAAATACACATATGACTGGGGGGATTTTGCGTGAGAATAAAACTGGAGCCATAAGGACCACAAGGTCTGTCCCCAAATGGTTGGAGCTTAAAAAGACAATTCATGCCTGGACCCCCATTTCCAAGCATTTCCAACCATTTCCCATGGTTTACATGTATGGACTATGGAATCATCCAATTGAAAGAACCATTTTTTGAAGGGATGTTTCGGGTTCCAAAGGTGGGATTTTTCTTATTTCAGCCCGCTTGTGCGCCCTTTTTTGGTTGGTTTTTCGGGGCTCAAATTTCAGACTCGGATAGGGGGGTCGTGGATCTGCCGACGACAAAAACACATCCATCACCACAGATTTCATGTACCTAAAATGGAGGCACTGTACTACATTATAAGGCTGTTGTAGGGGGGCTGGGGATTCCCGTATCCATAAAAGCTGTCATATTAGGTTTTAGGATACCCTCCAGTAAACTAACATAGCAATGGAAAATGGACCCTTTGAAGACGTATCTCCTATTGAAAATGGGGATATTCCATTGCTATGTTAGTTTACCAGAGGGTACCAACATTTTTCGTTGGTACCTCAACCCCATGTCATCCCTTGAAAGGTCGAAAGGAAAACCAAAGCATCCAACGATGGGAGCTTTGAGTACCTCTTTAGCGGCGCATTTTGCCCATTGGGTGCCTTGGTGAAGCAACGACGTTTCAATGTTGGGTGTGGAGGTTAACAAACAAAACAGGGTGGAATTTATGGGGTGGTGGTTGTTGTTGAAGTTTAGAATTAGAAGATGCGTTTGTGTTTTAATCTTGGTTTTTGTTTGAATAGGTATAGTCTATTACTATATTCTGAATTAATTTCATGATTATACCGAAAAGGACCGTTAGGAACTGGTTTTTGCTGGCCTGATTGTTATTTTGGAGATATCCAACTGCAAATACAGCCTTTTGTACAAGACAACTACATAGGAAGCACTTGTATTACAAACCGCTTCTTTCGTCTGCAAATTAGCACCGAAAATGATTGCCCAATCAGTGATCCCTAACTAACTTATCCTTTGGTATCCTGATATTTGGAGCCATACTATCAAATTCTATGGACCTATTGATACCACACAGAGAGAATACGACTTTCAATTTCCTATGGTTTGTTTCACCAAAAAATTCCGATACCTAAAATTTGGAGGAAAATTTTTGCACCTCATGAGTCTATTTTGGGGGTGGGTTTTCCTGTGTTTTATATAGGTGAGGCTTCCTCCATTTTACGGTACCAACGAAATGTTTGGTGATGATTCCTCTTCCCAGTCATAGTCACCACATCCAGCCACAACCCCCCAGATGCTATTCAAGCCGATCCATGAATAGCATAAATCTATGGTAAGTTAGTATAGGTTAATAGTCCAGTCCCATGGAGCATATATATGGGTACCATTTAAAAGTTCCAAAGTTATGTTCTCAGGTATAGTGTTTGGAGATATAGGGGATAAACAAGTAGAGTGTAATTGTAATGTAATTGTACCATTTTCTAAGCAACCCGTTGAGTCCTGAATGATGGAAAAAAGGTGCAGTGAGGGTATGCAGTTTTACCTGGATTTTGATGGCTCATATATGGATTTACTCCTTGAAAAACTACCAAGGTATACACATTTACAAGGATCTGTCACGAACTAATCTCAAGGGCTTTCCAACAAAAATCTCCCTCTGTCTGCCGGACAACAGTCGTGTGTCTGTGGGTGCCCAGACTTGGATGTGTCAGGAAGTTAGTAAATGGTTAGTAAATGGGTTATATAACCTACTTTCAAATGGGCTATATTGAGGTTATAACCCATTTAGTAACCATTGATCCTAACTTCCTGGGACATCCAAGTATCCCTCCCCGCTGCTTCTTCCGTGACGTCCGAGCCGGGCCTTGAGGTGGAAAAAACCGACGAAATCAGAAGCATGTTTGAAAGGCGCGTTGCAATCCTGGCGATGGATCCGGGCCTTTCACGGCAAACTCTTGACCTGCATTTACCAATATAGGGTGATAATGGGTGATATGATATACATGTCTATATATATATATACATACATGATCATACATGTATACTTATTCATATATGTAGCTATTCTAAATCAAATGCAGGTAAGAATGAGCATTTGGGTCATTCCAAAAGAACCAGGTTTGAAATGGCATATTTGCATATTTTTGCATGATTGTGGATGTCGCATTTGATTTCTTGCAATTTGATTTGTTGAACCACTTCATTCGGCAATTTGCAGTGGTACATCAATGGACAGTTTGGTTTATCTCCAACTGATAGAAGTCTACGCAATACAGAATGGATGCCGGCAGACAGCTCGATAACCGGCCCGACCCCTTCACTGCCACGCTGTGAGATTCGCGGCACTCTACAACGACCCAGACGAGGCGTTGAGGAAGTGGGGTTCCCCTTTCTTGAGATCGTCGGTGTTTATCATCTAGGTGGTGGTTTCATTTTTTTTTGTTCATTTCCCCTACCTGAGGAAATGATCAAGTTTGACTAATATTTTTCAAATGGGTTGAAACCACCAACTAGTCATGGAATTTTGAGTTTTGAACTATTGAGCGGAGTAGAGAAAAGTGTGGGGTATCAAGGTGGTGGTTTCAAACAAGTTTCTTTTTTGCAACATGTTCATCCCTATTTGGGGAAGATTATCTAGTTGAAGAATCGTACCCAAATGATTGAACAAGACCTTCTTTTGGAGGGGTCAAGGCGTAAAAATGAGGACAAACAGGTTCCAGGTAGAGAAAGATACCTAGAGACTTGGGAAAACATTGGGTCATTTTCAGTTTTAATACAATCTCTATAGTGTGTATTTTGAGATCAAGTCAACAAACAACAACTTCGAAGTAGGGTCAAACAGATTGTAACTAGGTGGTTTCAAATGGTTTTTTCATTTTCATCCCCACCTGGAGCTGATCCATTTCAATATACCACCCTGGAAATTAGAAATTTAGAATGTCACCCAAAAGGGGATCCTTTCAAAAGAAAAATGACTTATCTTCCAGTCCCAGCATTCTTAAGGGGATATTCGTTAGTTTTACAGGGGGAGTATATCACAGGATCACCATAACATTTCAGGTACCTAAAATGGAGGTATTCACCTATGCCGTATGTAAGGCTTGTGTAAGGGAAAACCCATCCCAAAAATAGCCTGAAATAAGCTGCAGGATTCATCCATTTCAGGTACCTGAATTTGTGGGTGAAATAACCATAGGAAACTGAAAGTCGTTTAATAGGGATCCCTCCAATGGATTATTATAATCCCTATATAACTGGGTAGTATTTCATCCCCTATCTGGGCAAATTATTATAATAGGTAGTTTAATAGGGATTCTGATGTCATGGTTTATGAAATAATCCCCATATAACTATCATATAACTGTGGGTAGTATTTCAATTTCATCCCCTATTTGGGCAAGTTGATTTTAATTCCAAAACCATTATTAATGGCATTTTGGGGGATTCCCTTACATTTCACCACCATTTGGATAGTATTTTCATGAAACAAAAAATCCTCAGCACTATTTTGGAAAGTGAAAGTGGTTTATATAATAGGGATCCCTCCAATGGTTTATTATAATCCCTATATACCTGAAGGTCAAAATAGATGGCTTGCCGATACCAAAAGGTAGATTGGTAAAGGGTCCTAAATTCAACCAATATGTAGGGACTGTGCCATCTACTTTTCAACCACTGTAACTGGGTAGTTTTTTCATCCCCCCCAAAAAATCCCCTTTTCGTAACCTGGATGTTTCTTCAAAGTCGCCGAGGTCTGTTGCAATGGATCCGCAAGCGTCGTTGAAGGCACCAAACGTTCACACCAAAGGTTGTATATTTGATTTAGCAGGCAACACAAAACGTATATATATGTATATATATATATTTATAGTCTTTAGATTATGGAAGCGAATATATCTACTACATAGAATATACTATTATATGATTGTTGATTATTTACACCTACATATCTATCAAAAACACCTCTCCCACTTGGTGGGTTCGAAGGTTGTTTTGTGTTCAGTCCTAGGTGGGATGATGAGACCCGCAAGCACGACTTCAGATCTAAACTCCTATGGACTGTTTGTATAAGGTGGGCCTTATAAATGGAGTTATAACCCTTATGAATAGCCTTGTAAATGGGTGACTGGGGTTATAACGCTACTTATAGGGGTTATAAGTTATAACTCTATTTATAACCGGTTGGGGCCCAGCTTGTACTACTGTTTCTCCAGCAATCATGGTTCAGTGGAACATGGCGCTTTGAAAGGAAACTACTATTAGTAATTATTAGTAGGACCCATTTTGCACTGAACCATGATTATGGGAGGGAGAGTATTTTCTACTAACAGCTCAGCGATTCTCAATGAACAGATGGTGATGCACTGATCGCAGAATGATGTTTTCTCGATGATACTAATGCACCGTATGTTTCGGTTTGCTCTAAAGCACATCAAGACAACAGCATATGTGGAAAACAATGAAAAGTTACGTTTCATTTCCAAGCCCAGCTTGTGGCTGTATGCCCCACACGCCCTGGAAATACATACTTCTTTTTTTGGCTTGATCTCAGACGGTAAAAAGACGCCAGGCAGTTAATTCCTCTAACAACTCCTACATGAGACCTTTAGTGCCTGCTGAATGGTACAAACCATCAGCGGGCATAACATGTTTGCTTAAGCTGTTTTTGTTCAGATCGTGAACTCCCCATACTGTTGTAAATCGATCCACATATACCCACTTACAACTGAGATCAAGTAAGATGGTACTGGCATAGTGTCTCCCTTTGTCGCTGGAGGAGCCCGATGGGTGCTATATGAAAGTAAACAAGAAAAGCCAGCAAGTGTGCTAGATGTTGGTTTCAAGAATTGTTTTATTTTAATCTCTACTTAAGGGAAATGATCCAATTTGATTAAATGCTTGTTCAACGAGTTAAAACCACCAACCATATTTTAAATAATTCTCCATGCGTATCCCCATTTTGTTTGCTAAAGTGATGCTTGGATGATAGGGAGGAAAAACTTGTTCAAGTGATCCAACAGTTGTGGTTCCAACTGATCCCGTGATTTTCAGCGTCCTTTTCCGGCCTCGCTTTTTGTTTTTCAGACCTTGCCGGGTGATACCACACCGCTCTCAGAGAAGGAGGTGGGCCGATGAATTTCCACCCTGCTTGGCTCCAGGTAGACCTTTGTCCAAAAAATCCTTAAAGTTCATTGGTTCTACTGTTGATGGTTCAGAAATCCGGCTAACCATTCGGTAGGTAGTTTATCCCATTATTTACAAGGTTTATGCATTCGAGGTGGTTGTTTGGGATTTCTTCCATCAGCAGTATGCCGCGAAGAATCCACACATTTCAATATTTGGAATTCTTCTTTGGCGTTTGCGTTGCTGGGCCAAATCATCATTTTGAAGATGCAGTTGGGCATGATTGGTTTCTGTAATTGGAAGCAATCGCCTAGATAGCAAGGCAGCAGATATTGGATCTTTGGTGTTCCGAATTTGGGTGTGTATATCATGTCAATCAAGAAGAGCTTGTGTAGGATAATTGTTGCGAATAGGGACCAAAAATACCAAAATATCGTTCACAAAGCTTCCCTCGTCCTTATGACATCCTTAGTACAGTTTCATGATCCATGGGGCAGTTCCTTACAATCCTTACCCTGCCGTCTCATGACCGATGATTATATTTTTGCACCCGAACCCCCTTTTTGTTCCACGAAAAATGTGTTCAAGGGTGATTTTGTTAATTTTTTTTTGACACGTGGTACCTTTTCTTGTTTTGCATTTTGTTGGTTTCAAGACACAAAACTAACGTAGTACTTGAACAGAGGCCGTGCCCCAAAAGGAAACTAGTCTTCCAATCACCATTTCGCAGATGCTACTGTTATGGCTGTTAGTTTTAGGGAAGGATATTTCTTTTTGCAGTATACCGAATGCGATGTTGGTTTCAAAACACAAGGCATCACTAGGTGGTGGTTTCACAGATTTTGTTATTTTCAGCCCGAAAATTGGGGAAATGATCCAATTTGACTATTATTTTTTAAATGGGTTGAAACTTGAAACCACCACTTAGATCATTTTTTGGAGGTCCACATGTTGTGGCAGTTGTGGCATATTTTTTGTTGTGGACTCCGCCGCAGGAAGGCCCATGTCCTCCCAATACCCTGGTCCGGTAGCAAAGATTCAATTGTGGAATATCTCAGTTACCCTCCAGTAAACTAACATGGTTGGTAGGAAAACTAGGTGGTGGTTTCAAAGATTTTTTATTTTCACCCTTACCTGGGAAAATGATCCAATTTGACTAATATTTTTCAAATGGGTTGAAACCACCAACTAGAAAATCACCAATTTCAATAGAAGATACATCTTCAGATGTTTGTTTTTCTTGAACTGTCATTTTAATTTTCGGGGTGGTAGATTTTGTTTTGTTGAGCAATTCTACCATGCCATTGTCTGGTCTCACCATCAAATCATCATGTAGGTGACTATGGTTTCCTTTCTTCTAACCATCAATCAAGCAAATCAAAGTTAAACTGTTGATGGACAATCCAGACAAATTCTGCCAACTGTATATATGTTGAATTAAGTTGATACGGGTGATGGCAACAAACAAGTCCTGGGATGATCCTCCAGTTCGCAAAACTGAGGTTGTAAACATGGCCATCTCAACAAATGGCTGCTGTTGATATGGAGAACATCCCATTTTCCTATAGGGTTTCCTTTATCAACAGTAACCAGTTTACTGTTGATATAATGTTCATGCCACTTTCCTGAGGGTTTTCTTTCATCTTAAAAGGTCAGGTTTCTGATCCCATGGAATTCATCAGACTCCAAAACGGGGCCCTTTTAAAGGGTAACACCCCGGAAGTTTAACAGCTTGCTCCTGAAAAAGGGTGCGCTTGGAAAACTACTTTCCAATTGAGAAGGTAACTTTTCAGGGGCGAACTGTTCATCTTCGGGAGGGTAGTTTTCTTTATTTTTTGGCAACGTTATTCTCTTTTGTTTGGACATTTTTTTGATAGCCACATTGAATTTCAAGGGTTCTCTTGCCACACGTTTTGACCTGTTGTTTGTTTCTTGGTGTCCAAAAAAGGGTGCCCCCCTGCAAAATATGGCGAGTTTTTGTGTGAGAATGTGCTCAAGACATTCTCCCATCCAAAAAAACTTGGTGATCCGGTACCCTAAAAGCTGACAAGTTGTTTTTGACGTTGAAACTATGGTATATGACGAGTATTATTGAGATGAGGTTGGTTACATGACAATGGGGGAATCTCAGATATCAGAGGACATGAACCCTGCAACAAATTTATGGAAATTCTTGTAAAATTTGGATATGTTCTTTGGGGGTTTGCCACTGGGTGAGATTGAAGACACGACTGTGTCGTTCAAACCAACAGCTTGGTGGGTCAAGTTCGTCAAGATTCAGCTGCCTTTCCTCAATGGTCATGGCAGTACAAAACCAGTAGTGTTAGTAGTAGCATTGATATTAACAATAACTAGGTGGTGGTTTCCAAGATTTTTTATTTTCACCCCTACCTGGGGAAGATTCCCATTTTGACGAGCATATCTTTCAGATGGGTTGAAACATGTTGACATCACCAACTAGATAACGCTTTCGATACTATGCTTATATTTATATATTTTTGTTTGTGTAAATATAATACATACTGTTTTTTTTACATGTAGAACTGATAACAAACCTTTGACAGTGGGAGTCTCTAGCCTGAAACCTGCTATTAGCTTGTGCCTAGTGGGGGGCTCTTGACGTTTGCCCCCCAGACTGTCCTCCCAATGTGGACGGATTGGTTCTGAATTGTTTAATACCGGATAGATATTGCGGTGCATATCTATATAATATATATATATACACAGATATATACATATATGAGCCTCATATGTATGTACATATGTACACCTATAATATATTAACATTCAAATTTGAATATATTTACACTCACACACATATTCATATTCGTCACCCAGCTGTTTTCCTCCAAAATCCCAAAAAGTCCGTTTTTATTTGGCCAAAACCCAGCTGAAAAACCACCAAGGCCGGAAGTGTCGTTCCAGAGAGCAAAACGGAAGAGTTGGGGTCCGAGCTCAATTTTCATCTGGTTGGTGGCAACTCAAATATTTTTTATGTTCACCCCTACTTGGGGGAATGATCTAATTTGACTCATATTTTTCAAATGGGTTGAAACCACCAACCAGTCATAGTTTATAAGATACTACACCCCTCGAAGTNTACCTTTTCAGGGGCTACAGTATGTTAAACTTCAGGTGGGTACCCAGTTATATAGGGATTGTAACAAGCCATTATAGGATCCCTATTAAACAAACCAGGATGCAATGGAATGGCATACGGGTTTTGATCGCTGCTGATGTCATTTTATTATAGGGAAATGGTGGGACAACCCTTGGGATGGAGGGTCCCGGCCCGCTGTTTAACCCCCCTTTGTTGGAATTGGGACCCAACACAAATTGATCATTTTTTCAGCCTCACATCTTGTCGAGGCTTGGATGACCTGGTAGTGTATAGATTTGCATCTCCACCCCCCCACCCAGTAAGGATACGCGTGGCAATATGAAGGTTTTAGTCGTCCGAACTATGACTGGAATCCTGGTAGTGACTGGAATCCTGAATGGTGAAACCAATGTAAAGAGAATAAAGAGAAACACTTGGGGAACTTCGGTGTATCCTTGTCCCATGATGTCAGTCAAATAATAGTTACACTCCCTAAAACTAAGAGCAAAAGCACCTGAAAATGGGCCATCCGAAAAGGAAACCAGTAATATTCCTATTCCAGCCATCCATTTTCAGGGGCTTTAACTGTTAGTTTTCAGGGAGGGTAATGTTGCCGGGGTCCCAAAGGTTAATCTTCACTTTCCAGGATTGTATCATGCGACGCAAAACACTGCCAAAGGGTCCCCATGTTGTTTTTCCGAATTTTAACTTGCAGGAAGTTGGTTCTCAAATTGAGAACCTCACATGCTTTTTGATTCTGCTTGATTATGTGTAATCATGTTTGATTTTTGATTATGTTTAATTACATGTGTATATATATGATATGTGTAATTGGGCTGAATCATATTTGATTATGATTAATTATGTTCAGTTATGTTTAATCACATCTATATAGTTGTGTGAGTTCTGTTTTTAAACGCAAACTTCCTTTGCCAATTTGCAACTCATCTTTTTGTAAGGCCCAAAACAACACCTCCAGGTCTGGCAATTTTTTTCGGAGTGGGATGGACTTGGGGTACGGTGGTCGGTGGTGACTTGTGGTTCGTAGCGCTTGTGAGGCTGGTATTCAAATGGAAGAGTTGGGCTTGGTGTTTTTTGTTTGCTCCTTGAGCTTTCTGTAGTACCTGGGGTTTTTAACAGAGCTTGGTCCAAAGATATACTCGAATCAACTAGTGGATAGGTTGGAAGGATGATATCATACAAGTGGTTGTAGGACTTTTAATGCTCTTTACGTGTGGACCACACCAAAATTAGATACAGTTTAGGGAGCCTTCCAACATATCCTAAGTTATCCTAAACATCGGCCCATCATATCCTACCCATAGGTATTGGATATGATGTGGTGCCCACACGGTACTTTTTCCAAGTGAATTTGGATAGATGGCACAACATCTACACAAAAACCCTGGATTTGTTGCATTGAATTCCTAAACATGACTGTTTTGAAAAATGAGGATCAACAGGTGCTATCAAAGAAAGCTCCATTGCATAGATATAGATGCAAGTCAATTCATAGCTCGCAAAGAAACGTACATGTTTTCATCACCTTTATTTTTCTCCTCATTCAAACAGTACAAAATGGTTAAACTCTGTGAAGTGAAGTTTTTGGTTAGGATAGACTGCGTTTTCTTGGATGGTTTCATTTCATCAATAGCTGTTTCTGGTTCCCTTCATATGTATTGCCAATTGGGTAATTAAAAGGCACCTACCACCTATTCAGGGAACCAGGAAACTCCATTGATTGGATGGTTTCATTTCAAAACTCGTGAATCAGAGCCGAAGAATACGATCGACGAGGCAAATTTAGCGCAGCCTGTAGACAGTGGCTTCTGGAATCAATAGGAGCGATGAGGGGCAGATTGGTGGCAGGGTATGTCGACCCAAAAAACTCCGGAAGTCTCTGAAGTTTGCACATCTTCTAAAGGAATGGCTTGAAGATAGGTACCTTAAGATTATGAGAGATCTAGATAGTTTATAATTACATTTAAGTGAGCAATGAAACAGGTCGAGGTTGTTTAGGGTATGTAGGGGATTATACTACCCAGTTATTTTGGGGGTTTAAATAAACCATTATAAGGATCCCCATTAAACAAGTAGTATAATGGAAAGTAAGAGGGCTTTTTCCGTGGCTCAAGTGTCCAGGATTTCAGATTTTCTTCAATCCGCAGGCTAGTGGGATGAGGCAGCATTTTGTACACATGGCCCACGTACACCGCAGCAACCTGCCTGACCCAACCTGTTTGAAATGTGTACTTGGAGAATCATCCCAGTTAGTGAGTAGTTGGAGTAACCCCTATTTACAAGCCAACAAAAAGAGGCCATTTGGAAGGGGTCCCACAACCCTACTGAAAGGGGACTTACTACTGTAACCAAGGTTATTAGCCACTTACAAGTCCGGGGATGATCCTCCAAGTAGGGTGGATACACTGAAAATGGCGGACAAAGGGGTTCCAGGTGAAGAGGTTTTCCGGGGGGGAAGTTCTTCTCTACTCGATGGTGAAAGTGTCGACATGACATGGCAAGACCAACAACGGACCACCACGACCACCACCACCACCACCACCACCACCAACANGCACCACCACCACCACCACCACCACCACCACCACCACCACCACCAACAACAACAACAACAACAACAACAACAACAACAAGAAGAGGAGCAACAACAACATTGCATGTTGCAATTTGAGTTAGTTTTTTCAAGATCACATTGCATTGCATGGTTTTACCGTTTTACCCTTTTTGTCCTTGCTTTCTTGTAATGGGGGTTTCACCACGGTTTTTGCCGACAGGAAATCAACAGCAGCCATTTGTTGAGATGGCCATGTTTGCAACCTCAGCTTTATGTTGCGAAATGCTTGGAGGATCATCCCAGTTACTAAGTGGTTAGGATGATCGGGTCACCCCTATGTATAAGCCGTTTAGTGCATTTGGAAGGGTAACAACCCCAGATCTTGGGGACTTACGATCACCATGGGTATTAATCACTTGCAAGTCCTGGGATGATCCTCCAAGCGGGGAAAACTTGAAGATTTTTGGGGAAGTTTCCCACACGAATCCTGGACAAATTCCATGCCAGGGTGTCCATGGAAGTTAGTAACTACTATAGTTAGTAAGTCAGTTTATAGCCTATTTACTTCCAACCTGCTTATATTTATAATCCAATTACCAAGTACCATGGACATCCCAGTCCACTTTAGTTTTGTGGCTAATCATCGTTTTTTTTGTTCGTGGTTTGTTTGCAAGGTGTATATAAGCTGAGCAAATCATAGCGACTTCGGACGAGGTCACCCCAAATATTTATATAAGGGAATGCCCCCTCAAAAAGCCTTCAATTCATGTTTAGGACCGTTTAGGAATTATAAGGATTTGCCCAGATATATTATGTTACGAGAATGAATCAGCATCATAGTGAAAATAGGTTTCTTACAACTCCAAATGTGGGCAGAATGGAAATAATGACTGCAATAACCTTATAAAATGGGTTTCACTGGAGTTATTTCACCCCTATAAATGGAGTTATTTGGGCCCAAGATTCTATGATGAAGTCTTTGGGATGTTTTAACCTGACTTTCATCCACGAATCCGCCGGCAACTTTCAGGGATTCCGTTCCTCAGTTTCATGGATACCTCATGGTGATCTGAGAAGTGTAAGATGAATATAACAAATATAAGTCTAACTTCATGGTGTAGTTCAAGAAATCCCAGTAAGTGTTCAAGAACTTGATCATATATATATATATTTATAATATGTATATATATATACACGATATAAACTCTATATACAACGGGAAACTATGAATGTTGGTCATGTCTTTGCCCATTTCGACATCAGTGTAGTACCCAATTGTACTAGACTTATTGATTCTGTTGAATTCTGGTGACGTCAGATGATGTGGTCCCCAAAGATAGTTTCTATGGGAACGCTATCTTATTTCAGGAAAGAAGCAGGTTTGTGAATCTATACTTACTAGACCAATTTAGATCAATGTGACTGTATTACGAAGGCAGGTCCTCGTTTTTTTTTTCCATTCGTTGTTCAGGTACCAAATGATGGAACCACCCACCTACTTTTAATGGAAACCCATGCCAGAAACTGACACACCCATGGAAAATCCACCAGTTTTTCCATGATACATGACATCAAAAAAACATGTCTAGGTGGTGATTTCAAATATTTGTTTATTTTCACCCCTCCTTTTTGGGATTCCCATTTTGACTAATATGTTTCAGATGGCTTGAAAGCACCAACCAGATGTGTATATTTTTTTAATATTATATCTTGTCTTTTTCCAGCCAGTCAAAGTACCAGGCTCCAGGTCGATACTTTGGAGTTCAGTCGAGTTCACCCTGTTTGTCTTAGGCGCTTGCGCTTCCCCGCAGAAAAAGCGGTGGTAGAGAGTGAGAGACAGGACATTTGAGGGCGTTTTTTTTAAACCACCGCAGGATATTTCAATCATAGGGAAAATGGTGGGAAAACCCTTCAAATGGAGGGCCCCTAGCTGTTTAAACCCCTCAAGGAGCCCTTCAAGAGGTCATATACCCAATAGATACCCACTTTGTAAGGCGTTTATGGGGTTGATTTGTAAGGGGCCCCCATCCCAAGGGGTTTTCCCACCATTTCCCCTATGATTTTCCAGCAAACAGTCCTGGAGAATTCCAACGAAATCAGCCTCCTCAGGAAAGACTCTTGCGAAAGAACTATGATTGCTTATGTATGCTATCATTGTGCTTATTGTTATGACTTAGTTATGCTTTATTGTGCTTATTTTTGGTTGGTTGGTGGTTGAATTATGATGTGGATCATTTTTTGTTACACTGATTTTTGCTGATTGTTTTTGGTTGTAATTTCGTTTCATTGGCTTTTGTAAATTATGTCTATATAGTATCAGTATGTCTATCACTGTATATCTCTACATGTGTATCATCTCAAACAAAATATTTGGAACTGGGAATGCATTTCTCAAAAGGTAAAACGTGAACAGAACTGCTTATTGGGAATATGCATTCTATGTGGGGATTGTACTGATATGTTGCAAAATCTTAGATTGTTTGGTGGTATGTTTGAGATCCGTTTGGACAATCTATTGCTTTCTTCAATTAGATAAGATTCATGTGAGTTCCATATCAGATCCCAACTCGATTTATGCTGAATCCATATGTGACTCATATTGGAATCGTATTAGATTCTGGTTAAACTTAGATTAGATCTAAAATAGATTCCGATTGGATACACGGAAAAAGCTCTGTGCAATGCGATCACGCCTGCATCATCAAAAGATGTGTATATATGTAATCATATATCGTACGTTTAAACTAAAATATATACAGGATATATTTGATAGATCATATTCTTGATATACAGATTATGTGTATACACAATTATACACACTATACATCATATACATTATACATATAACATACATTACTGCATATGTAATTTCGATATTTGATTCCCAGTTGCATCTCTTCCAGAAAAAAAGCAAAGTGTTCCGCCGATCTTTTTTGTTGAGGAGGGACAAGCCTTGCCGAATCCCAGTGATGCAAAGCAGACCGCCGAATACGTCGGGGAAACCCGGGTGAGTTTAGGTGGGACCCTAAGGGAACGGTGGGTGACATGGATGTTTATCCATCAAAAATTGAATGGGACCTTACCAACAGACCCCTAAAAAAGTTGCGATCGAGCTATTAGATACTCAGGTTTTTTGGGTCCGTTCACTGGGTCCAAGTTGAAGATTTCTTGGATGTTTCGGATCCAATGTAATTTGAAACATGAAAATTCAGTTATCTAACAAAGAAAAAACCTATGGAATCTGAACAACTTGATGGTTTGGAAGAAGTGTGGATTTTTTTTTGCTTTTCTGATGAAACCTGCTCATTTTTTGAGGAGTTTTATCTTTTAAATTTCACTGGTGTATGTTGTATCATTTTGCGCCATTTGCCTTCTGATGTGGGAAGATCACGTTGAAATGACTGTAATCCTTCAAAAAGTGGCAGTGTGACTCCCATAAATCAAACACATTTTCTGGCCATTTGTTGTGGCGGCCGCAAAGCAAGATACATCAAACCACACGTGAAATGACCAAAACCCTGGTTAATTGCTGCATATCCTCAGTTGATAAGCCTTTGAGGGGACACAAGAAGGGCTCCTTTATGTCTTCCTAAACTTGTAAACCTTTATTTCAGGTCGGGAAAATTATCTTTTGTTTGAGTTGCCTAGGACCGAAAACACCCCCTGACATTTAGGCACTTGGGAATGATTTTCTGCCGGAATCCTCGAAAGCAAAACATCAAAATCATCAAAACGACCTGCCACTACCTGCAACTCCAAACAATCATTTTCAAATGGATGGACATGTTTTTTTTCCAACCATTTCCCTTATATTAAATGAGTTGGTTCAACGAATCCAAAAATGAAAGCCAGCCATCGTTTAGATGGATGGATGTTTCGGGTATCGTAAATCTTAGACCTTTAAACCCTAAACCCTAAACCCTTCGGTCAACAAATTGACCCGGATTTCTTGGGGCAACATGTTGGGTTTCCCCCTTCCCCCCGGCCCCGAGGTGTCGTCCCTTGCGAGCCAAGCCACTCTAGCGGACAGGACAGAATAGGGGGGAGCTCTGACTGGTCCAGAACCGAACAGTTGCCATTTTTTATAAAAGCGTTTCTAGGAAAAAGTTCCATTTAATTTTGGTATTCTCCCAAATGGTGGTCTTTAAAAAACTAGGTGGTGGTTTCAAATATGTTTTTTTGTTCACCCCTACTTGGGGAAATGATTCCCATTTTGACGTGCATATTTTTCAAAGGGGTTGGTTCAACCACCAACCAGTGTTGTATATGGGTGTTTCCAAAAATAATGGTACCCCAAAATGGATGGTTTATAAGGGCACACCGGGTTTAAAAATGGATGATTTGGGGGAAAACCCATTATTTTTGGAAACACCCACATACTGTAAGTGTTTCTAAGGAAACATGCACTCTACTGGGATGTCCTGCTGGTACCTAGTAACTGGGTGAAAAAACACCCCTATATAAGTAGGTTATTTACGTCCCTAAGTAGGTTATAAGCCAACTTACTAACGATCGTTACTAACTTCCATGGACATCCCAGTACCAATTGCTTTCTTGAATTTTGGTTGTTATGTTTTTTTTCAATTTATGGTTGAAAGGTCGATTTGATCGCAATCCCAAAAGACTTAGAATGATTGCTGTAACTGTATCTCAAAATTTTTGTTTGCTCAACTCTTTCTCTTTTGCAAGGGATGTTTTTTTGCAATCCAGAATTGGCCTTTTTGAGGGATGAATTTGGGGAGCTTCTAATCTAAAACACAAGAATTCGAGTTCGATAGTAGGCTTCCATGGGGGGAAACTGCAATTCTATGAATATAATATGATTAATATACAGCTGCAAAGGTCCAGGATACATGGTGGTGAATGTAACTGATAATCATGGGGTGGTTGTTACGCCTTACAGTCAATCCTTTCCTTTTTGGGGCTCGGATGGGGTAAACCCAAGAAAGGCACAAAGTACCTTCCTAAGAGCACAATCCTGCAATCTCCCTCATTGCCTGTTATGAAAGGAATCCTGGCTTATAGCCTGTTGGTAAAGGTTGCTTGGGATGTGTTCCAAAGGTAAGCAATGAAAAATACCCTGGTTGTTTAGGGTATGTAGGGGATTATACTCCCCAGTTGGGGACCATTTCATAAATTATAACAAGGATCCCTATGAAACAACCAGTATTTCATGGACAGTAAGGCCAAAGTTTTCTTTTTTTCCTGGCTCAGGTGTCCTGGAAAAACCTCAAAGTCAACCTGACTGTTAAAATACTGTTATCTAAGAATTGTCCAACATAGCCCATCGAACATACCCCCGACGTTCAACCAATAGTTTATGTTTGTTCTAGATCCTGGTCCAGAGGTCAGCAATCAAAAATGGAATGTTTCTACAACATACCCCTGGAACATACCCCAGCCCCCTGGCCCAACAGTTTATGAAGGAATTCTTTTCATTTGGGGCTGAATCGGGGAAGCCGAAAGGGTATGCAACACAGATGTTTGGCCCAGGGAGGCTCCACCACTGAACACCGCAGGTTTGCTGCCTGGGACACGGCTGGTTTCATGTTGCACTATGACCGCTTGTTGGGATTCCCGAAGGAAAAAACGGGACGTGAACGGTGCGAAGAAAAACAACAAAGCTTCCTAGGTTCAAAAAGGGAAGATCCTAAAGGTAGTGGTTTTAAAAGGGTCTATGAGAATGGATTATAATTGATTCGTATTACAGAATAAGCTCTCTATTATCTCTTTAAGTGTTGTCGCATGTAATTACTGTATTTTGCTACTTTTCTCTTGCAATAATGTTGTCTCTCCTTGCATAAGTGAATCCTAGGACAGCCAGCAACATTTACCAACAATTTGTGATTGAATGATTGAATCTCTAGGGTTCTCCTCGTAGGAATCATTTGAAACTAAGGTTTGGACTAGGGTCAAAATGACACGTCTTTCATGACACAGTGCGTAAACGCAATGTTTTCCCTGAGTTGCCTGTGGTATCCCAAATGAGAATGCATGTAGCTATCCCTAGACATGCCAACTGCTTAAAAGGTATTTGATAGGTATTTGGACCCCCAAAATATACCTAATACACCAAACCTCAGGAGCTAGTTGGATGTCTAGGGCATAGTATTTGAATTTGGTTTTGGGATGCGGTTTACCGTTCCCAGTAGCAGTGGTAAAAGAAGCTTGCGGAAGTTTGGGATCCCCAAAAAATCGCCAAAAAAACGGTTCAGTCGTCCTGGGGGTTGCATCCTGGGAGTGTTTTTTTTGCATGACGTCATGAAGCCAAGTTAAACCTGCAGTGGTCAAAAGCCTTGGTTGGTTGTTTTATAGAAGGGATTACATAATACTGCCCAGTTATATGGGTAATGATCCCTTTTCAAATCGTTTTGTTTTTAGAATCTCCCGACAAGTCACCCGAGTTGATATTGGAGAAGTAGATGCATTGGACTCTGTTTTAATTTTGTTGACGGCCGCCAAAAAGGGGGGCAACATAGCTGCTGATTCCCTGCATTTTGTATCTTCCTTGGTGGATATGCAGAACCAAGTTCTATTGGATTATATACCCCCCTGAAAACTAATATATTCTTTGAAAATTGACGGTTTGAAGACGAAGAGTCTTTTTCAAATGGTCCCTTTTCAGGGGATATGCTAGTTTCCGGGGAGGTATTTGAGTATGACATTTGTCACTCTGAACTTGTTTTTTGCATTTCAAGTCAATTACCCATACATACCCAGGCTCTTCCAAAACCAACCAATCTAATGGATGGCAAGATTTTGTGTGATAAAAAAACCATGAGATGGATTGATTTTTTGATTTAACACACAAACATGAGATGGATTGATTTGTTGATACTGTATAAATTAAAAAACTCATTGAACAATTATGTTTGATTTAACAACAATGATCTTGTGCAAACCCAGCATTTTAAGCATGGATAATTTTTAACCCCAGGATCAACTGACAACCCAATTTAGCCGACCCTCAGGTTTGAGGTACAGGCGCGAACTCGACAGGGTAAACCGCAGGGGTTTTCCCCCGAAAACATGGTGGTGAAAAGTATAGGGAAAATTTTCCCTAAATCTCCTTAAATTCAGGTGAGTCCTTCAAAACTATATGGATAGTCGAGTGAGTTGAAAAAAACACCCTGAAAAAGGGCATATAGGTTGGGTCATATACGAACGAAATCCAAGCCTTTATTTTTTTTTGACGGGAGAATGGCTGATTAGTTTGACATCCTCGAGGGTTTATCATGTTTGACCGATAAGGTTTTGGAGTTGTTTTTTTTCATCGTCACAAGTGGTGCAATAGGGGGATGAATATACCGTTTCATTCCAAAGCGTCACTAGTTTACTGTGATTGTCAGATTTGCATGTTTTACATGACAAATGTATGTTATGACTATATATGTAGTGATGATAATCAGAATATTGGCATATAAATGTATGCAATGCATCTCATATTGATTGATATGTTCGGTAGCTGAAATTGATGATTAGGTAGTATCAACTACAACACATACGGTATTCATAATGACAATATCGCACACCAATCTTTGGAACGTTGAACTTGCCGTGTATCCAACATGCCATACCTTGTTTCGGCTTAAGGAATTTTCCCAAAAATGAGGGTGGATAGGATAAGGATACCTTCCCTAAAACTAACAGTAAAAACCCGTGCCTCTTGCCCCCCAAAAAAACAATTATTTTCCAAAATTTGAATTCTTCAGAGTTTTTGCTATATTTAAACTTTAGGCCATCCGGGCCGGAAAAGGACAGGAATCATCTTAAACAACCATTGACATCATTGTTTGTTTAAGGTGATTCTTTACGGATGCTACGATGGGATTCATCACCATTCTTCACCACCATTTAAGGAATATGAATACTGGGAGGTCCATGGTACTTAGTAAACAGATTATAACCCCTATGTATATAAGTAGGTTGTAAGTCTCCTAAGTAGGTTACAACCCAACCTACTAAGTAGCTACTAAGTTCCATGGACATCCTAGTATGTCTGATTTTTTGTCCAACCACCTTAAGGACATCTAAGTGGATTCTTCAGGGGCTGTCGAGCTGTTTAGCTTCAGGTCCCAGGGTAACTGGAGGATCATCCCAGGAATCCGTGAGTAGTTGGAGGCTCCAACCCCGATTGAAAAAAGCCATGAATTTCGGCCATTTGTGAGGAGAACAACCCTACTGAATGGGGACTTTTCCAAAAATACTTATTAATCACTTACGCCGAAATTCCTGGGATGATCCGCCAAGCTTTCGACGAAAATCAGGAGGATCCACTTCGATCAGAGTTTCGTTCAGCAGGGTCCGCCATGAGCAGAGCCATTAAGGCCAGCCGTGCAGGTTGCAGGTTTTCACTGGTGTTTTGTTTCATCCCTATAAGTATAAGCGGAGTTATATTTCAACCTATATACTTATACCTGTTTTTTTGTCTTGTACATTTTCTCTGAAAAGTGAAAATATTGGTTGGTTCAGATGATTCCTTTCCTTTTTGTGATAGCCTAAGTTTCAGGTAAGATCCCCAACAAAGTGGAGTTGTGGTCTCCTACTTATAACTGATAGGGGCTCATTTTGTACATGTAGATTCGTGAGACATTGGATGAATGTTCATGTTCTTGAAACATCCGATCTCAAAGACTTGAGACTTGAATTAATTCCGGATTTCCCATGTAGAAACCAATGTGGACCCCTACCAGATCTACCAGTTATAAGTAGGGTTATAACATAACTCCACTGATTTCGGGGGTGAAAAATGTTCCAGTGAAACCCATTTATTTATTTATAAGGCCATTTATAGTGGCAAACAAACTTGTTATATCTCGAAATTTGTAGGGATCCTGGCACCACCGAACGTCAGGATGATGAGCGCTTGGGGTGTGTATAGTCATCACCTCCTCCCCCAAGTCACTTCAATTTGCGTTAGCGATCGGCTCGTAACGGGGCCGTTAACCTTGGAACATCACGGCCCCGGCCTCGGGGGCCGTTGATCAAAAGCCCTTCGGGGTCCGCCGTTTTTGCAGGCTTTTGCCAGTGCCGACTTAAGAGCTCGCAGGGAGTTGGGGATCCACGGTGGAGTAGATACCTGGAACCCAAATGGGGTCCTTTGTTTTGGTTGGAGTGAAAGGACCTTGGACCTTGGGGGGTTGGGTCCGGTCAAAAAGGGGCGGAAAGGTGTAGTGTACTTTTTTCTTAATTTTGTGATGGTAAATGTTGGTAAATATAAACGTCCCATGGATCCTATGGGTACGTGCATATTGATGAACTATATGAACAAGATTAGATAAGATATACATATAAACATGATGAATCTTTAATATGTATACAGTCTACATATATAATATCTAATGTATATATATATATATAAAACATATAATGTTAACTGCACGAAGTAAAAAACCGCAAGAAATCACAGTTTTTCTCACTGATGGCCTGATAGCAGATCATAGGGTGGTTGAGGAAACACGCATGCCGTACAAGGCTACGGAAATGTAGAGGAGGCCCGTAGGCCCTTCTGGAAGAACAGCAAGCCGTTCTATAATGTTGTGCAGTGTTAAGCACAGGTTCAGTCAATAGCACCCTCACACAAACCCAAGGTGTTTTTGGCAGCAGGTTCGCGGGAAATGTCTATAGCGATTGATTTCCATGTGAATTGACAACGATGAGCCGTACAATCTTATATCATCATATTATGATATTTTATCATGTATATACATACGTATATAGTGCCTGCTCATGGTTTTACAATTGCGGAGAGCTTTAACAGTCTCACCAATATCTATGATGTATATGATAGTAGGACCATCATGGACCCACAACTGAATTTATACGTCGACATCTTTAGTACACAACTTATATATAGATATATCTGGAACCTGTGAATGTCCTCTATTTTTTGGTCAAAAAGACCCCTCCAAAACAAGGTCCAAACTCCAACAAAGCAAGGGTCATTTGGGTTCCAGGTATATTTGGTACACCTGGAACCCAATTGACCCTTGGTATGTTGGAAAAGACCTTGTTTTGGGGGGTTGGCCTTCAAAAACAGAGGTCATTGGGGCTCTTTCCAAAGTGTTAGGGCTGAACCGCATACATTGCAGGCTTGTGAGACGATATGCCTTGATTCATACTGTACATCCGAGCAAAGTACAGCGACCAACTAACATATCCCACCAAACGGGAAAAGGAACATCATCTTCAAAAGGGCCTTGGGAGAGGATATGTTAGGTACCAGCAGGTTAACCCAAATGTTTGATTTTGCAGGTGAAATCCTTCCAAAATCACTTCAGCCTAAACTTTGTGAATCCTGACCCTTCACCTGGTCGTTGGAAATTTTGTCCGAATGGGATCTAATCTTAAACTATGGAACTGACATCACATAATGCCACCACAACAGGTAGGTTACATAGATAATTTCTCCTCTCTCAACTGCTACCCTCAATGAAACCAACAGCCAAAGCCCATGACAATTCCAATGACGAATTTCCTTTTTGGGTCCTTGGGTCCTAAAATGCCTATTTTCAGGGGCATTTGCTGTTAGTTTCAGGGAGTGTGTTATATATACTTCTACATGTATGTGATCTATTTTCTATCTATATAAAAACCCTTTCAGTTCCTTAACTTGTCACAACTACTTGGAGCTTGGTAAGTTCTTTCAATATGAGTAAAATAGAGAAATGGCCGAAAATACATGGGTTTCACTGGGGTTACCATATTTCACCCCTATAAATGGACTTGTAAATGGGAATCTGGCGTTATAACCCCTATAAATGGCCAACAATAAATGGGTAACTGGTGTTATTTCACCCCTATAAATGGGGATTGCTTCACCCTATTTCATTCCTGGTTTTGTTGTGCCCATCTTGTTGCACTCGGTCCACACGCGTCTGGACCGATTTTGTTGGAAAAACTGCCGAGGCTACACAGCTTGGTGGTGCGACAACGCCTCGATAATTTGGCGAAAGATGATGGTGCGAGTCGTCCACAAAAACCACGGCCGTGGGTTTTTCTGCGTTTGGTGCCGTTTTTTTTTGAGATGATATTATGATGTTGTATGATGTTGTTGGATATAGTTCATTTTCAGAAAAATCCGAAGATAAAACAGTCTTGATTATGTCAAGTTTCTTCAAAATTCTATAGCTGTGCTTTTCGGGTAGATTTGGAGGAGCTCAAAGCAGATAAGCAGCTTACCGCTTACCTTGGTTGTTTAGGGTTTCTTAGGGGATGAAAAAATACCCAAATGGTGGTGAAATGTAGTCGCCAAAATGCCTGAAAAAATGATGGTTTAGGAATTATAATATGCCCAGATAGGGGATGAAACACTACACAGTTATATTGGGATTTTTTTGTGATTATTTCACAAACCATTACAAGGATCCCCATCAAACAACCTCAGTATTTCATGGAAATTAAGGCCGTTTTTTTCTTTGCGTGGCTCATGGGGAATTTCCCGGATGCCGGATGTGATTGTTTGTTCAGGTTGAAGTTAAAGTGGTGATTGTCATTGGGTTTTTGCTTTCTCTAGATACCTTGGGGCCCGTGGCCCTCCACCCAGGATGCCAGTGGCTTAAATGAAGGTTTAGTTCGAGATTCCCTACGGAAATATGGAAACGGTCACTGGAATCCTGGGAGGGGGGCCATACCCTTCATTCATACCATCACCTTCCAAGGGGGTGCTCAGTTTTTAACGGAACCATTTGGCACCCGACATGGAAGGTCCTGGTATGATCATGCTTGTTTAGATTATTTTTAGAAATGTGACAACCCAGACTTATTCTTCAGGCTGATAATCTCAGTCACCTTGGATTATAAGCTCCCACGTTTTCAAGATGGTTATGTTTACGTACAACTGTGACTGACACTTGGGGGTGTCCCCTTCCCAGTAGCAATGACCCCTCGGGGTTCCCGAACTAAACCGACTCATTTTCCCCTCTGTTTTATGGAATATGCCTGGGAAGCTTGATTGAATTTTGATTTTCAGTATGAATACATGACTGTGAAAACCATGGCCGGCCATGGATTCTTTATGATCATTTCCATGGGATGTGTTGTTCATGTTGTTTTGACGTTTTCCCATGTCCTTTAAGAGGGTCCGTCAATAGCGTCTCATATTGCTTTGTTGTTGCCGCAATTTTCGCCACTTCGCGACGTTGGTCAGGTCTGAGTGAATTTCCAGAGGCCGGCCGTTTGGAATGATGTTGGGTACCAGCCAGCAGCCATCAATCTGAATTTTTGACAAACTCAAGGGGGGTCAAGTGGGGAAATTTCATGAGTATCCTGGATGCAAGATAACCTAACTCAGTTTTTCAGCTCAAGAGCCAAACAAGTAAGTTTCAAGGCCTTTTTTTGAAGATTGGAGTGGTTCAGAGTGTCTCCATGTTTTTTTAAGTACTCTCCAAAACTTAGAACCAGATGTGTGTTTTAAACTCCTGAAATCATCGTGTTGTTTTTTCCCAGCACATGTTGGAGGCTTCCGAGTTTTGGATGGGTCACTTCGCCCTAATACACGCCTCTGTAAAGGCTGCAGATGTCGTGAAGGGGACAACTCCTCACGCAGCCCCAACGTCAGGGGAACCTAAAGGACCGACCTTGTGACAAGAAAATGACCAGTGAACAGCAGGAAAAAACGGGCAGGCATCTCAATTTTCCTAGAATCTAGAAGAGGTTGGTATCTTATGTCGTTGTATCCCCGTGAATTTTTTTCACGTAGAACCCCAAAATGTATGTATTGAAAGAGG
Organism: Breviolum minutum Mf 1.05b.01; assembly: GCA_000507305.1. Classification (NCBI taxonomy): domain Eukaryota; class Dinophyceae; order Suessiales; family Symbiodiniaceae; genus Breviolum; species Breviolum minutum. The sequence goes on from DF240280.1 coordinate 115,751, forward strand.
ATTTTCCTTTTCCAAGCTGGCATGTTTGTTTGTCCCATGTTAATCTTGCAGGTGTGTATCATATGCTGTCTTTTTTTGCAGGCAACTACAGCCAGGGAAATATCCCTCAAAGCTGGACCCCCCAAAATTAAGGTAAACCTGCAAGGTGGGCCCCGTTTTTCAATTATAAATGGCCGAAAATAAATGGCTTAGGTGGGGTTATTTCACCCTACTTATAGGAGTTACACCGTGGTGAAAGTAGATGGCGCAACTCCCAAAAGGTGGCTTAGTAAGGGGCCATGATAAACCAATACATGGGAGTTGCGCCATCTACTTTCCAGGTGGTATAAAACCCTAGTTATAACTGCTAGGGGCCCACCTTGTAGATGTTTTTTTCTCTGAGGGGCCTTTTTCAGGTTTCATGAGTTGGTGAAATCTGATGGTTCAGAAACAATGGGGGCCACCCCACCAACTCAAGATGCTGAGTCACAAGACGTTTTTCATCCCAAACCCGAGGTCTGTGACACCTGCAATGCCTACCTCACATGTCGAAGGTGGGGGAGAACTTGGAGGATCATCCAGGACGGACGTAAGTGGCTAGTAACCCACCCATTTATAAGCCAAAAAAAGGCCATTTGGAAGGGGAACAACCATACTGAAAGGGAACTTGCAATCACCATGGTTACTAACCACTTACGTTTCGTCCTGGGATGATCTTGCAAGAACTCGGTGATGGAAAAATGGGGAATTTCGAAAGAAGCAGTCACGGTTGGAAACGTGAGCAAATGAGTGCAGCTTGAAACTTCCACCAGCCATCTTTATTGGATTTGTTTTGTTGGAGATTTGTTCGGATTCTACCATGGTAAATCAATCAACATGGATCATTAAACCACCATTCGTTGGGTGGGTGTGGGAAATTGCAAGGTTAGAGGCATAAAAGACTGGAAAATGTATCTTGGATGGTCCTCATTCCTATAGAAAAGTTGGGGGATGGGGGCAGTTGGCTGAAATGGAAGAAATGCGGGAAATAGAAGCATCTCGATATATCTCGATTCAAAATTTTCTTGAAGCCCATTATGTACCAAAATTTCCTGGACAAAATGGGATGTTTCAGATTCGAATAGAAGGTGCTCTGTTCTATTTATAGGTGAACCCGGATCTAATTGTCAAGACTTAGAAGCAACTTATAACCTTCATGATCCTTTATGATTGATATTAACATTAATTCAAATACCTATTTTCTTGATGTATATATATACGTGTATATATATACTATATCAATTATATTCATATACCTTCCTCAAACTAACATCAAACCTGAAAAAACTGATGGTTTCAAGGCTTCCTTCAGGTGGTGTATTGTACGAATCCCATTCGGATCCCCCATTGAAGCATTTAGATAAAACCCTGCTTGGATGTCCCAGGAAGCTATAGTAAATGGTTACATGGTTAGGATCAGTGGGTTATAATATATAAATGATAAATGGTTAGTATATTGGAGTTATTACACCCATTGATCCTGACCTTTGATCCTAACTTGCAACGGGACATCCAGTCGTGTGTTACTGTTCCAGCAAGCAGCTGCTATATGTATCCATCACCAAATCCTTCTCCAGCCGCAGCTCCAGGTCTTTAGCTTGTTCGAATCTTTTAACCGGCGCAGTGAAGGCGACAGTGATGGCGGTGCTTCAAAAATACTGTGCCTACAGGATGAGCGCAAAAAACCAGTCATAAGTAGTGTGAATCAATAATTCCACTGGTAACTGGTTACCAGTGGAGTTACCCAAACTTATTATTTGCGGTCATTTATAGGGGTCAAAATAACTCCATTGATAGTGATCGGCTAACAATGTGATTACATCTTACCGTTGATGGATAACCAGTTGATAGTTGGGATGGTGAAAAAAACAATCACATTTCCCTCCTGCAACTAACACATCATAGCACCTAAAAGAAGGAGTTGAAATATTTCTTTCCTTTTGGGATGGCGTTCTGGTAGGTGCTATGTTGGATTCAGGGTGTGTGCCCAAGTAGAAAACTCGATGTTTTCGTTTGAAGTGTTGCACTCTAAACAGAAAATCAACCTTCCCCGGCCCCAACGTACCCGTGTCCCCTAGTGGAGATCAGTCCTGATGATCAGAGCTTACCATTGGTTTCCCTTAATAAGACTGGCTATGAAACCCTTATTTCGGGGGTTGCATGGCCCGGGGGGGTCTAGGGGTTCCCCTCGACCCGCCAGGTAGGCCGAGAAAGAGCTGAATGGAGATTCGATGTCGATTTTTTTCAGACAGCGTTGAAATCACGAGATCTGCTGTTTGACAATCCTGCAATCGACAGGGGGATTAATTAGGTGTGACATATCATTGATATATACTTCTGTGATTAATGTGTATATATAATACACAGAATAGGCAAAGACTGAAATATGGCAATATGGCGAACCTATATAATATATCAAATATATACATTACATACGTTTCTTTTTCCCGGAAAAGCTTGTTTATAATTCGAACGTGTAGCGTTATTTTGATCTTCAGCTTCTACCAGGGACCAGCAATTCGAGAATCCTGTGCCAATCATTAGCCCTTTGATGAGTTGAGGATGTCGGTTTTAGCGAAGGTAACCACTGAGTAGTTATACTATATACTGTACCATGGGAACCTACAAGCTTCATTTTTAGAGGTAAGTAATAACCTATATTCCTAGGGCCTGAAACAATTAATTTTCAAGGTTTTTTGGGTCCAAAGGTGCTACAGTATATAATCAGAATGCACGAACAGCTTTTTGGATTACCCGGGGGTCAAAACACACGCCAAAACCATTCCCCAATGTTTTTGTTTTAGCTCACATAAACACACAGGAACTTTGCCATTGATTTTTTCCCTGGTCTACATGACCATGGTTGATATTGAGCTCAGGACATTTTCCATTTACAGGAACTTTGCTAAGGAGATAAAGCAGGAACATACCAACATGCCCCAGCCGTGTTGAAACGAACGGATTACAAGATGGATTTAGCATTGCTCTTGTGGATATGTTCGGAAATCTAAGGTAACACGGCTGTTCACGATACGTCAATTATGTCATCTAATCATCTTATGTGGTGCCACGAATCATTACACCAAGAAATATGTAGACATATGATATAATGTAAGCATACTAGTCCAGTGCCACTAGGGTGTCTGTGGAACTCGATATCAATGCCAGATTTGTAAAGTCACCCCTTTTTGCTATCTATGAAATTGCTCTCATAGATCCGCAATTTTTCCAGATCCTTGGTCAACATGACCCTGAAACTAGCAGCAAACCATCTATTTTCAGCTACCAGCTGCTAATTTTCAGGGAGAAAAAGCGAGTCCTATTGTTTTCGAAGTACGTACTTCTCGTGGATTCGCGTGTTGGGAATTCAGCCCCTTTATGTGTACGTAGCAAGTTTGAAACCCATGACGGATCCATGGGACTGGTATATGTACCTGGATTTACCATAAAGTCAATGCCAAATGTAGGTAAATATAGGTAAATATATCATACATTGATCCTAGGGGTGAAGTAGGTTTTAAAAATCAACTTCAAAACTATCTCCAGATTGATACACATGTCCATGGAATTTGCTTTATCCTGGGTAGCTGTCAACTAAATGGTTCTCAGAATTGATACAAACCTATTCATGGATACCCTTGACAATCCCTTGACAACCCGCAAGATTGTTAACCAGAATTTCTCCATACACAAGTCACGTTATTTCGACTCAATTGCTGCAATGACTACAGTTGACCTTGATTAGGAGTAGTACTTCCCTTCATATTATGTATTGAATCAGTCTAAGTATACTACGCCAGTTCAAACAGAACCTCCAAGTACCTATCCTGTTTTTGTCATGACCAAGAAAAACCATTCAATCAAAAGCCATCTTAAGATATCTTACGTCAATGTTTCTGTTTATGGAATGAAACTACCATGAGCCCCCAAAACCTACCCAAAAATCAAGGTTTTGGCCACTTAAAACCCAGGTTATTCGCCATAAAAACCTCTAAACATGTAGTTTTAGGGGCCCATGGTTATAAAATTCATATTTTTCGACGTACTTTTCCATCCGGATTATCCTTGGCAAAATCACGGCAAAACGTCAACAAAACGCGCCGAACCTCCATGACACAATCGCCGCAAGATTCGCCCCAAATCATTTCGTCAGTCGCTCGTGGATCTTTGGAGAGAAACATTGCACAAACGCAGCTGAAAATTGTGAAAGCTATCCCTTCCTAAGACTAACAGTTTGCAGCTGAAAATAGGCCCAGCCCCAAAATTCAAGCGATCGTCTCCCAATCATCCATTTTCAGGGGCGAGCTGTTAGTTTTAGGGAGGGTAACAGTTTTTCAAAAGATCTTTGACAACGTACCAGGTGATTCAAAGTCAAAGTCACCATTTGTTTTTTCGCCCTCAGTTGGAGGGTCACTTTCTTTCACCCCTTAAAAGGTCACTTAACTATCCCAAAAAGGTCACTTTGAATCATTTGATACATGGGGATGTGTTTCAACAGCGTCCCAAACGACTTGCCCAAATCTCTGTGAAAAATCTGTTCGAATATTTTACACCCCTGAAAACTAAGATGTCCCCTAAGAAGGGACCATTTCGAAAGGAAAGTAGTCTTCCAACCGTTTTCGGGAAGTATTATATACTTTCATATTATTGAAGTGATTGAAATTCCTTGGGAGGACTATCGCCAATTGAAGGGTTTCAAACTGTAGTTCCATGAGATTGACACACACAGAATTGGAGTACCTTCTTGGTAGTAGTTACCTTCTTGGAAAGCCTAGAAACAAGACATTGACCATTTGAAGATGATATACTAATTCTATTGAACATGGGAAGGTTCCGCCATCTTAGGAATGGATTTTTCTCCCTGAAAATTGCAGGTTTGCATCCAGGTTTAGTACTATGATTTACCCACAAATTTTATGGCAATCACAGAAGTTGTCTGGGATGTGGCAACTCAAATATTTGCTCG
>DF240280.1:121279-135853 GCA_000507305.1 Breviolum minutum Mf 1.05b.01
TTTTTTATGGAGAATCTCTCCCTGGATGTCTCTGGAAAAAACAGTTTTTCAGTTTTTCAGTTTTGCTTACGGAAGTATTCCGGAACATACCACATTTTTTAGTCGTGCAGTGTATGTCATATATTTTTATATATGAGCTAGATATGTGACCCCCCAAACGAAGCTTACCAAATCTAGAGGTCAAAATGTGCTTGAAACACTGTAAAAACCAATGTTTTTTTGAAAAATGTAGGTTTTGGGGGGGGGGTCACCAAATATTTGTATTTTCACCCCGAAACATTGGGGAAGATACCCATTTTGACGAGCATATTTTTCAAAGGGGTTGGTTCAACCAACAACTAGTTAACCAGTTGTATTCTCAACAAACGCTGCAGTTCCAAGTGATAACCTGAATCGATGTGCATCCAACCATTAAACTAATTGGACGTGACGTTTTCTGGGTTTGTGGGAAGAAACTAAGGTCTGAGACAGGGCAGAAAAAGTTCACATAGTAAGATTATGCATTCAAATCAAATCAACTAACATGTCGCTGCCTAGAACATCAGGCATTTGAGTCGATATATCACACCTATTGGAATTCCAGTGGATTTCCAGCCATCGCCATATATGGAGAGTACAAGATGGGGCCTAAGATCCAGTTATACATAGGATGAAATAACTCCATTTATAAGGGTGAAATAACACCCAAGTTAGCTATTTATTTAACAAAAAAAATCATGCAATCCATGAACATAACGATCCGAAACGGTCGATGCTTCAGAAATCCAGCATTCACCAGTTGAGGTTTGGTAGTTTATCCCATTATTTAGAAGGTTTATGACCATCCCAGGCGGTTAGCTGGAACTCCAAAACCTAAACAAGGGTCGACCCTTAGGGTTTCCAGGTTGATTTCTGAAGGAAGAAACAGTTGAAACACTGGAAGCCCCGTATCTACCAGTTGTACCTCCTTGACCTATCATGGACCTCCAGGATTGGTCTGGAACCTCGGGTTTTTTGCAATGGATAGATGTCTGAAAGAAACCCTCGAAATCTCCAACAGATCCTGGCGACCCAAGATTTGCCGAAAAAGAGCTTCACTCGGCTAAACCGTTGGGGTTTTTGCCTTCTTTTTTTTGGGGTTGGGGGTTTCCATTTTGCCAGGCATTTTTTTTGTTTTATATCATGTGTTGTTGTTCATTTCAAATGACCTATCAAGGAAAACTCATCAAGCACTCATCAATGACTCCAAGTAGCTTTCTGGTTTTGGGCATGTCATTTTTGTGTTATTTTCATGGTCGCAACACAATGGGAACCTCGAAAAAACCCCGCAATCCGCAGAGAGGGGAGCTTCACCTCAATAGCAGATGAAGTACTCCTTGAGTCGAGAATTCTGCCCCTGTGATTGGTCTGAATTTTTTGAAGGGAAATTTACATGCTCCTGGAAAACACCAGCCATTAAACAGTCCTGTTGCCTCAAATAATGGTACTTTCCTATGTCTTCCAGCATTAAAGGGGACTTTTCAGAGTGGGCTACGTGTTTTTTTTTCTTGGAATGAAGGAACCTTTACTAAAGTGGGAAAGAGACTCATCTTTGAAGTCTGAACACATTGGCATTTACAGTCTGTATGCCAGTGTATAAACCCCCCACACCAGCTGAAAAAGAGATACCTGCACAGCCCCATGTGAAATTGAGCAAATTGTGCAGTTGAAAACAACAAAAAAATCACCAAACCCGGTCTTTTCGTCCCATTTCTTGCTGGAAATTAAGAAATACAGTGATTCAGAAGCTTGGAGTTTTTCTTCCAAGATTTCTTTTCAATTTCATTGAGGTAGGAGCGCATGGTGTTTGGTTCAAATTTTGAGGTTCATAGTTTGGATCTACTTGGATCAGCCCACTTAGTAAGTAGTTGGGAACCCCCATTTACAAGCCATGAAAAGGCCATTTGGAAGGGGTCCCACAACCCTACTAGAACCATGGGTTCTTATCCACTTACTGGGATGATCCTCCAAGAACCCAGCATACAATCTTGGCAAATTCAAGATTTAGGGACCGAAATATCCCCCAAAAGTGGCCTTAAAAAAATGTCAACAGTTTGTCATCCTGGTGGGTTGACTTTTGGGGCCCGGGGGGTAGGGGGTTCCAGGTTTTCCAGTGTTTCAACGGACGGAGTTCTTTTCCTTCAGAAATCAACCTGCCTAAGGGTCGACCTTTTTGTTTTGCTTGGAGTTTAGGCCCTATTTTGGAGGGATCAACCCAGAATTCATACTAGTTGATGGCAACCAGAAATTTCTGCGATTTCAGACCTGGGATGGTCATAAACCTTGGTAAATAATGGGATTTCAACTACCAAACCTCAACTGGTTTCTTTCATGACAGGATTCCACAGAGGAAGTGATTCCGACCAATCATAGGCCACCCCACCATCCGCCCGATCTCGCTGAGTGGCCTTTCTCTTCGCGAAAGGAAGGTACCGGTACCGTATTTTAGCTGCTCGAAGTCCCGTTTAATGCAAAAGTTAGGTGCAGATTGCGATAGCTGTAGTTGGATTTCTTGGTGTATAGTTTGTTTTTTTCATAACGGAGACGGCTTTTTTGGGGAATATACAAATGTCTAAGCATCATGGTCATCTAATTTTTGGTTGATGTGATTCATGTTGCTAGTTGAGCCTGTTCTCCGCATATCCCAAGAGGTATATTGTCTTTCATAGGAGGTGACATTCCTAAGATACCCGGTCTAGTACACCAAGATACGCATTGTCACTTTGGCTTGACATGGCAACGGAAAATTAATAAAATCTACATGCTACTTTTTCTATCAATCTTAAACCTTTCTAAAACCAAGGACAAATGCACCACACATTTGTTTGTCCAAATTTATAATTGGCAGATGAAGTGGGTGACAACATCGACAAAAAAAACAACGACATAGATTCCAGTTCAACTGAGGTCAATGTTTTTTTTGTTGATTTCAGCTCAAGCCTAGGGGTCAGAACCTAACAAGACTTTCTCGCTTGCATGATTGGCTTCCTACAAGGTGGGCCCGTATACCAGTTATAATCCCTATAAATGGCCTTATAAATTGGTCACTGGGGCTATAACTCCTATAAGTTCAGTTATAACCCTACTTATAACTGATAGGTGCCCACCTCGTAGCTGAAATCCTGTTGGGCAAGTTGACCAACCATGGGTTTCATTCACCGATTTTCGACGGTGAAAAAAAACGTGTTGTCAGTCCGTTGGGCTTCGAGCTGAGGAATGGGCCCCAAATTGTGTGTTACAAACGCGGTGGGAAGCTGTGGCCAAGAAACAATTGTTCGCAACTTACAGCATAAAATTACATACATGTTTTGGAAGGACAGATGGTTTTTAGCCCATAGGATCCATGGAAAAAATGGTGTATTCACACCTACATGAAAACCATTATAAACAAAAATCAAACCATTTCATGGTAGGTAAATGAATACCTAATTTTTCTATGGAAACTCGTCATGGGGAGGTGAAGCATTCAACAGCTTTGTCACTGGCATGTTGCTTGTTGCAAACTGCTTCCAATGACCCGCGTTTCGTTGACCGTTTGCGAGCTTTCTGCCGCTTTTGGCGGAGCAGGGACGCTCTGGAAAATGGGGCGGCAACGCGGCTCTGAGCTAAATGGCTCAACTCATAGTGTTTATCAATCTGTATATAGTTATAAACATCTATACACTAGTATTATCACTATGTTTATTCTTTTAAATATGGCAATCCTTGCTGTTCTTATTGGTAAGATTATATTCAGTGTGGCAAAAAGAAGATTAGTTTAGTTGTGATTCCCTGGCAAACCAACCAAAAACCCTAGGATCATGAGTGCTCATTTGTGTTTTTTCTTGGACACTCTTTTAGGCAGATGTTCAATCATAAAGTATACAAGTCCAACCTTTAAAGATGATACATTGGGTTGGCCTCCCTTCCCAGTAGGTAGGCATCACCAGGATATTGAAGTGACCTTCATGTGCCACTATTGCTGGGAAGGGTGACAATCCAAACGATACGGAACGTTCGCGTCAAACGTACCTTTGGCATCCTTTGGCTTTTGCTTGCGATTTGACCCAGATCCGAAGCCTGATCATTTGTTGGGGATTGTACTATACCCAGTTACTGTACATGGGAATTAGAATTGAGCCATTTATGAGGGATCCGTATGAACCAATCAGTACAATGACATAATGGAATGTCATAAGGCATGTGAACATTGCTCAACTGTTTCTCGTGTGGAATGGGTACCTAGCTGGATCTTAGTTGGTGAAAGAGAAATCTTTTTTTTTTGGGAAAGCACCGGTTGAGGTTTGGGCGTTGTTGTACCAGATTTCCAATAGATTTCAACTGGTCAGCAGGAGTTCTGAACCATCAACTGGTACAATTGTAGTTTCAGGGAAGGCATTCAATCATCAGGATTTCATCATGCTCTTTCCCTTTGTGTGCCTCCATCTCTTTTTTTTAAGAAACGTGACCGTTCCACTAAGCTTTTTCAGTCAGGGCATACGGAATCAGGCCCCGGCGATGCTGATAGGGTGGCCTACTTGGAGGTCCAATCCCCATCCCTTTTGGCAAAAAAACCCTCATTGAACTCAAATGACCTGCTGCCCTGCAGTCATGTTTTTTTTCTCCACAAACAAACAACCCACCCATTTGATAAGCGTTTCGTGTTTTTCCAACCCAACATTACAGGGGATTCCACAAGGTGATCTTTGGATCTTTGTCCAGGTTTAGTGGACTAGGTCCAGGTGTTTTGTCGCCGTTAGTTCTCTTTGTGTGTTGTTTTTTAAATTTCCGTGATTTGGCAGTTGCTTTCCCGAGTTGCGCTGCATTATCATTATAAATCATCATCATCATCATCATCATCATCATCATCATCATCATCATCATCATCATCATCATCATCATCATCATCATCCCTGCTTTCCCTTCTTTGAATGTTTTCAAAAGTTTAGGCAGTGTTTTTTATTCTGTATAGACCTACTTTCAAGGATCAAACCTCCTGAAGATTTGGTGATTGGGATGGAAAAAAGATGCAAACACATCATAGACTAGGTGGTGGTTTCAAATATTTATTATGTTCATGGGGAAGATTCCCATTTTGACTAATATTTTTCAGAAGGGGTTGAAACCAACAACTAGTAGAGTAATGCTGATTTCTTAAGCACAAATCCCTAAAGTCCCTAAACTCATTCCATTCTGAGTTGCAGTTTCCTTTCCAGAATGTCATGTGGCAACATCATTGATTTTCACGAAGAAGGTCTGCGATGTGACCTTACTGGGATGATTAAAACAAAAACACATCACCTACCATCCCAACATCCAAGAATCAATGAACTTTAACTAGAGATTTTATAATATTAAAAGACCTTAAGATACCTTAAGTAGACAAATTTCAAGCTTCCAAACAACAAATAACAACTTTGAACCATCTTTTAGAATCTCCTCTTTTTTTTGGAAACTCAGGGGTGAATGTCTCCGAGATTTTTTCCCAGCTCACTTAACCGATTAACCGTTTCGTTTCCCGGAACTGTTTTCTTCGGAACCGCGTCTTCCTGGATTTGAGAGGCTTCAGTGGTAACAAGCGAAGCTCCCTTCAAGTGGAGTATTTATTTAGTCAACAGAAATCCAGCAGTTGCAGATAAGTTGAGCTTGGTAGTTAAAAATCCTGTGCAAAAAATGTTTCAACAACCACTCGGACCACTCAGCCAAATAGGCCAACGTGACTAAACTTTTGGGTGATATACTATCTACCAAGCGATACCCTCGTTCTTTAGGGGTTATTTCACCCATATTCTTAGGGCCTAAAACCCATCATCTTTGAAGGTTTTGGGATCCAAAGGTATTTGATAGTAAAAATCATGTCTAAACTTTTATCTTATGGTCCGAAATGGCGGACCAAAAGCACTCTCTATGGGATATTTTTGTTTTCATTTTGGATCAAAAACACATGATTTCTTCAACCAACCATCATCCCATCATCCAGGAAAATTGGGGATTTAAGTTCATTTGGGTGAGCATCTCCACATATATAAATATAGGGAAACATGCTAGTTGGAAGAGGACCGGTTCCCAGTTTTTTTGTGGGGGTTGAGCCATAGTGCGACCTTGGAAGATTTGGAAGTATCACAGCATGCCCCATTGTTTTGAACACCATGATACCTACATTTCACATACAGATACCAAAATTATAAAATAATGTTATCAAAGAATGTTCTATTCACAAAAAAAATCGGTTGAGAGTCTCAAATGTTAAAAAGCCAGTTACCCATTTATAAATTTCACAAGGCCATTTATAGGGGGTACCTGGTATCACTCCATTTGTCACTGGCAGGGGTGAAACCCAACATTATAGCTTGAAGCATGCCCCGAACAGCTCCAGTTTGGAGCTTACAGACCTGGTCAGCTCTTTTACCTGTTTAAAAAAAACCCGATGTCGGCCATGGAGCAACCTGCAATCAACGAGGTGATCGATGGATTTGTTGATGCGGTTAGCAACCGGGAAGTGTTTGAAGAAATGAAGCATTGAGAGGAATCATTGATTACCTGGGGCTGTGAGCAGTAAAAAAAACATGTAGACATCAGAAGGTAATATGGCTTTAGCTCAAAAAGCATTTCCAAAAATTTGATTGGGTTTGGAGGAAGTGTTGTTTTTTACATTCTGTAGCAAAGGAATGCAAACTCAAAACCCCAATTCTGGTTGGAAGGCTACATACAACTACCCCCCCAAAAATGAACAAATTCGTCTCATGTCCGCATCCTTTGTTGAGAGGATCCAAAAAGATCTGGTTGATGAGGTGATGGGAAATATATTTGTTCACGTTGGTAGAAAAAATCATCGCAGCTGGACCCCAAAAGGAAATTTCATCTTCCAACCATCAATTTTTTCAGGTGCTATGTTAGTTTCAGGAAGGCACAAGTGAACTCAATGACCCCTGAGGTACGCAGGCTTTACCTAAGTTCCAAAAGCCGTCCTAATGTACCTATCCTCCGCTAGCCCGCTAGCGCTCCTCGTGAAGGTTTTGATCTATAGGTATATGAGCAGTAACCAAAACTCTGGTTATTTGCTGTATATAAGGGATTATACTACCCTACCCAGTTGTATAGGGATCATGATAAGCCATGAGATAATGATCCCTCATAATCAGTCAGATTCAATGGAATGTCATGTCAGGGGTTTTGGGTGTTGCCTATATGGATGATATAGAGTAGTTGTGGACCATGTTCGCGACTTTTGGAACCACGGTTTTGAAACAAACTTTGGATAAAGCTCACCTTCAGCAACCTTCCTTTAGCAATTGAAGTCTTAAGAGTGGATGGCAACAATACGACTAAAAACTACACTAGCTTTCTTGACCAACGATATGAATATGTAATCATATGACTTTTGAAATATATATATATATATGTACAAAAACATTTCCACCAGCTTTAAGTTCAACATATATCTTGCCGCATCTTTTCCAACTATAAATGTGTCCTCCCTGGTTTTGGACAAAAACTCACCTCATCTTCTTCATCCCAAAAACCAAACAAATCAATCGACTCCCATCAATCATGGATTGTCAACCACCCCCCCTAACGTATCCCCCCCCCGGAAATAGCCGACCTTCTGAGCAGGGCCTATGAAAACCATAGCTTTCCCTTAATAAGGCCAGCTATTAAAACCTTTTTTCTGAGGCGGGTACGTCAGGGGTTGTCGTACATCAACCAATCCCAAAAAAAATCCGCCAACTTGAGGCGGGTTTATTGAATTCCATGTCAGAGGAAGATTTAAAAGTTACCTGTGAACGTCTGGAACGAAGTTGCGAGGTCTGCAAAGGGGGATTGGTTGGGAGAGGTTTTTTGCGTTGTAAGTTGAGTTGGAAGTCAAATTTTGTTGCTTACTTGTCCGCCACTGACTCAGTGACTCAGTGACTCGAGTCGGCCTCAAGGTAAACTAACAATCACTAACAACTGAGCACTGCAAAAAAACTCGGTGGTTTAGGGTATATATGGCATAGGGATGAAATCCTACCCAGTTATGTAGGTATTATTTCATAAACCATGAGATACAAATCCCTATGAAACAACCAGTTTTTCACTGGAATGTAAGGGACCCCGTTTTTTTTGAGTGACTCAACTGCGTAGATCTTCCAAAGGGATAGTGTATAGGCACCCCTTAGACCCTCCATTCAGCACCCCTTGGAATAAGTGAACAAATTTCTAACCAGATGATAGCAAGTCTTGATAATTAGACAATTCGGCCAGATGAATTGTTATTCACAAATTATGCATGTTATGAAGGTTATTGTATGATGAGTGTAAAATATCTTATGCTCCAATCCCTTCTGCAAGTGGTTTTGGAGGGGGTTTGGGGTGCCTAAACACTTTCTCACAGGGTATTTGGAGCACTAGGGTATATGTTCCTTTTGGAAAGATACGAAAGCTGAAAGCTTTTATTCATGGTAAAAGATAGGCATCCATGACATTCAATCAGCCAAATTCGGATGAATTCTGATATTTTGCAGGACATGCGCTCTTTACTCAATGAGTTCGTGGAGGAACAGGTGGATTTCCGTTGTTCAGTGGACGGGGATCATGATTTGAATGTGGAATTTTTTGGGGGTCCAAGATTTTGGAAAATGTCCACCCAAGATCAGTCATACCTTTGGGATGTGAGTTTTGTGCCCGGTATGCAATTGGAGGCACATGATCAATGGGTTGAAAGGTGGTAGGTAGCATATAACCCCCCCAGAAGGCAATATATAAGTGGTATATACTGCCAATTAGGGGATTATATGCCACCTACCACCTTTTACGGGAACCAAAAACAAACATTGACATGAAGGTTATGTTGGTTAGTTTGGCATAAAATATGCTCCAAGCCCACTCCTAGATAGCCGCTGCTGGGTGAGCATAGTCAAATGGAACGGTTCAAGTCCAACAACCAATGGTGGTTAAAACCGTCCAGGGAAAAAGAAACATAGTCCATATTGTCGCCCTGAGCTTTTCTTATTGCAACCAAATCATTTTGGATACTCTAAGATGGAGGTGATCACCGTCATGCTCCCTTCAAGTTCACTCTTTCAAATGATTACCCTCCAGCAAGCTAAGAGCAAAGGCCCTCTGAGAAATAGGCCGTATCCCAAAAGGAAAGGAAAATCGTCTCCCAACCACCATGCCTTTCCGGGGCGTACTGTTAGTGTTTTTGGGGTATGCAGATTGGTGAAGTTACAGCCAACCCTTTGAACCAAAAACGACCTTGTGAATGCTTGTTTAAACTAATAGTTCATCATGACATTTGGATGGCTCGATTTGCTTGCCAACACAAATCGAAATACTTAAACCTAGATGCTCCCTAATGTGGGTAAATTAGTCCATACATGGAGCATGTGGGAAGTAGTTTAAAAGTAAACAAACATACCTCTAACCTTACGCACTCTTCGCAGCACGCGGTACCCCTACTTGTAAACCTCGCCCCTGTTGTGGGGACACCCCCCCAAACCACCGCATTGAAAAAGGCAATGTTGCGACGAGAGCAAGATCGACTTCATAAGTGGCACGTCCAACAAAAAAATGCCCGATCTTAAAAACCGGGGGGCGAGTTCCTCAATGAAACAATGGCGACCTTTAAACGCCCCGAAACCATGAAACATGAAGGTTTTAGGCCCTAAGAATATGGGTGAAATAACCCCTAAAAATGAAGGTTGTAGGTTCCTAGGTGGTGGTGGTTTGGAACATGTTTTTTAAAACCCCGATCCTTGGGTGCCTGGAATGTTTGCCTACATGAATGGCATAGATTTATGGTACATGTAGGTAAATATTCCATACATGGAGCATCTGGGAATGATGGTGTTTTTAATGATGTTAAGGGGGAAATTCAGGGCAAAGCCTGATAATCCTTTTTTTTTGCACGACCAACACTAAAAAGGACAACACCTTTCCCCAAATCAAATGGTGTCTCAGTATTGGGAGAATGCTCCCAAAATGATGCTTTAGTGGAGTGCAAGTCTTGCAATGATCAGCTATTCAGGGCAAACAGCGGAATAAATGACCGTATTACATCAATTGACATTTCTTTGGAGAATTTGTAATTTGATTTCTTTCAGATTAATTTTTCACTTTCAAAAAATATGCAAATTTTGTGTCCTATACACAAACGATGTGGTTTCAATAGTTGAAAACTCAACTTTTGTTCAGGATTCTGCACCTTAATTGTTCAAACACTCTTTTGTGAGGTCGAAGCGACCAAAACCCATCAAACCCTATACTTACCTTTAGTTTTTATTTCAAGTTTATTTATTGTAGGGGATTTGCATGATATACTTATGATTTTAACATATGATCATATCTACATATGATTTACTACGAACATCATTTTTTATCAAACATCACTAGATCCAACCATTTTTTGTCACTACTCAAAAGCCCCAACAACCAAGGCGTGTGGAAAAGGCCCAGAAAAAGGTGGGTCGGTCACAGGAGCGGAAATCGGTTGGAGTGGGGGGAAATGTTTGTGAGATCAAACGCTTTATACACAACATCAGAGGGAGGGGAATATCAACTACTGTACCCAGTTATACCAGGGGTCATTATATTACCCATTTGGTGGGAATCAAACAATAGAAATCTATATGGTAATTTTCAGGGATTTCCCTTGTTATTATGCATTGTTTGGGCTGGGAATATAATGACAGATCATGTAAATGACGGCTGCCTGTATACGGTAATCATCAGCCATTATTTCATATGGTTCCAATCTATGGTTCCCATGGTTTGTTGGTTATATGGACCTGGAGATCGATTATTTGTTGCGTCAGGATCCCATGTTTAACCAACCAGTATGAAATGAGGCCAGCTTATCCAGCTTGCTTCAAGTCGTGATCTTTGAAAAGGGCTGAAGCGACCTCCAGGGAATATAATCCAGGTCACAACTTGAAGAACTTGGGGTCTTGAACACTGTTTAAACACTTTCTAAAGTAGATATGAAGAATCATGATGATGATGATGATGATGATGATGATGATGATGATGATGAGGTTGATGAGGACATTGATGACGAATTATTTGCCTCTGGTTTCCAGAACACCTGGATGATTTGGAGAATGGGTCAAGAACCGATCTTAAAGCCGGCTCAACCCGAAGTTGCAGGTGGATAAAACATGATAAAACCAATGATCACGCCAAAACGTGTCTATTCCCACGGAATTGGTTTAGACTAAACTATCTACAATGAGATATCTTCAGTGCCTTTGCAATTGAAATTTTGTTGGTATACAAACCATATGGTGAACTCCCAAAAGTGAAAACCTCATATCCTCATATGTATGTACATCAATTCATTTATGTCCGTTACACATTCCTTGAACTTTTTTGGAACCATCCCCAAAAAACCATCCTTCCAAGTGAGGAGAATTTCATTGATAACCTCATCAGCGATATGGAGCACCTGGAGGTGTTGAGTTGCAAAAATCGAGTGAGCTTCGCTGACGACTTCACGTTTACCCATGAAGGATCCATGGGACGGGTATGTTTACCTACATGAATGGTCGATTTTTTTGGGAAATTAGTAGGTAAATACACCATTCCCATGGATCTGTCATGGGAAATTGATTTTTGTTTTAAGGATTGTTGTCAAGTTTTCTTGGCAAAACCTCAGTTCAAGGCGAAACGATTCCCCAAATTAACTTTCAGTAAGAATCATTGGACCCTCCTATAGAGGGGTTTGATTCTATATATCGGGGTTCTGGGATCTCCAAACCACCAGTTTTGAGATCCCATGATTCTTAGTGTCAATTTGATATGGATTCTATGATTCTTACGTCTCACAAGACAGAAGCTTGCCGCCACTGTTGGCTGGTGTTAGTTCTTAATGGTGTGGATGAGGGCGATTCAGACGCTCCGATTGGGAAAAGAAATAGAGGATCGCCTTCAATCCGCCAGTAAAAGTTTCATACAGTGAGTATCTAGGCGGTGGTTTCAATGTGGGGAAATGATACAATTTGACTAATTTGTTTCAAATAAGTTGAAATCACCAACTGTAGTTATAAGTCAAGTGTGTAGTTGCATGAACAACTCCAACGACATAAGAGAAACATTTGACCTTGGCACATGTCGGAAAGAAAATTTGCAACTTTTGGTTGTTGAAAATGACATGATAGACATGTTTCCCATCTTCACATCTACAGTCTATATATATATATATACCGTACCTTAATCAAATTATCCTCCTTGAAACTAACAGCCAAAGCCCCTGCAAATGGATGGTTGGAAGACGATCGTTTCCTTCTGGGTCCCGGCCTATTTTTCGGGGCGTTTGGCTGTTAGTTTTAGGGAGGGTGCACCTGAAAGTGTTTCACGATTTCCTGCACCTGAAAATGATGAATGGTTTCCAAAGTCGGACTCTCCTGTTTTTTATGGTTTTCTTTTTTCAAGTGAACCCTGTTAAACTTCAGTGGTGTAATATATATATATATATATATGTGGGAGGGACCTTCCGGTCTTATACGAACGAATACGTATATGTGCTGTAACACCTGGCTCATCACTACAAAAACTAATCATGGGCCAAGCAACAAAATCAATCCAATAATCGGTCCACAAATGAGATATAGAAATGCCAAAACTCCCTTTCTCAGTGTACATTGGTCTTTTACAATCAGTTCAAACCTACTTTGTACACCGTCTTTTAGACAATGATTTCCATCCAGTTTGGTATGGGGACTTTATTTACTGCCCATGCTTCAAACCACCAGAATGATCCAGTACTTTCTTTCCCCTTCATCCTTTTCATTTCCTTCTGTGTCATTTGTTGACAGATTCCCCACATCCAAAAACAACAAAGTGACTAGTAATTAGCTACAGGGTACCAAAAAGTCTTTGATCTTTGGGGGGGTTCGTCTTGTTTCTTGTCATTGCCTTTCCTTCTTTTTAATTCAATTGCCCTCATGTCCAGTCATGTCCTTGCAGTTCCTTTCATGCCCTTTCATTCCCATTTAATTCCATTCTTTTCCTTTCATGTGAGGTTGAAAGAGTCCGCAAACCCCAAAACTCTTAATCAAGCCTCCAACCACTTGGGCAAAGGGGGTACTCATTTGGAGCCCAGAAAGCTGATTATTGTCATTGGCTGTTCCTTTATTTCAACTCATTTCCTCATCATGTGCGTTGACAATAATTTCCTTTCATCTCCTCTCCTTTCATAAATTGAAGTTGCACGATCCCCTAACCAAAAGAACTATACTTCTCTCTTACTAAACTATATAGTTGATACAGTTTTCAGTTCAAGCCTTTAAGTCAATTGGGCAAGGGGGTACTTGATTGGAACCCAAAAACTGCTTCGTAAGGGGTAGCGGTAGAAAATTCTAGGTTTTCCAACCCGTTGGGGGGCAGTNTTTGAAGTTGGACGCTTCCCCAAATCTACGCACAACAGAAGTTTCCCCTTTTTGACTTTTTACTTGAAAAGGACAAGACAAAAGCAAAGCCAACACCAATTGACTTGGGCAAGGGGAGAACCCCATAGAAGCCCAAAAGTGATGAGGAATCAGTAAAGGAGGACCAAGTAAAGTTTTCTAATCTTTGGGGGGGGTTAGTCTTGTTTGTTGTCATTGCCTTTCCTTTCATTTCAATTCATTTTCCCTCACATCCTTTCATATCTTTTCATTTTCTTTCATGTACTTTCCTTTCCATGTCCTCGTCATTTCCTTTTTTCCCCTTTCATGTCATTCAAGTTGCAAGAGAAATCCCCAAATCCAAGAACTATACTTCAGTCTTGCTAAACCATCAATTCAAGAAGTATTTAGATCAAACCTTGAGTCATTTGGGCACGGGTATACCCCACAAGGGCCCGAAAAACAGATTAGTAAAGGCAGTAAAGAAAGTTTTTCACGGTTTTTTTCTTCGAGGTTGTCCGAATTTCATTTCCTTACATGTGCATTCAGTTCCGTTTCTTTCATGTTATCCATTTCTTTTTCATGTCCTTTCATGAATTGAAGTTGGACGCTTCCCCAAATCCACAAACAACAAAATTTGTTCCATTTTTTGACGTTTTATTTGAGAAAGACAAGACAAAAGCAAATCCAACACCAAGTCAATTGGGCAAGGGGGCACCCCATGAGGAATCAGTAAAGGGGGACTAAGTAAAGTCTTTTAATCTTTTGGGGGGAAAGCTAATCCAACACCAAGTCAATTGGGCAAGGGGGTACCCATAGGGGCCCAAAAGTGATGAGGAATCAGTAAAGGGGGACGAAGTAAAGTCTTTTTATCTTTTGAGAAGGGTCGTCTTGTTTATTGTCATTGATTTTCGAGTTCATTTCAAGTCATTTTCCCTCACGTCATTTCATATCTTTTCAATTTGTTTCATGTACATTCAATGTCCTTGCCATTTCCTTATTTTCTTTCATGTCATTCAAGTTGCAAGAAATCCTCAAATCTAGAACCTGTGCTTCTTTCTTGGCAAACTCTTAATTGAGAAAGTATTTGCATCAAGCCTCAAATCAAGTGGGCAAGGGGGAACCTCATAGGAGCCCCAAGAAAGAAGAGTAATCAGTAAAGGGGTACAAACTAATATGGTTTCATCTGTGGGGGTTAGTCTTGTTGATTACC
>DF240281.1:0-37707 GCA_000507305.1 Breviolum minutum Mf 1.05b.01
TCTCCTTGTGTTTATAACCAAGGCAGGCTAACTTTTCTTGAGTTTCCCTTTGTAGCAAAGTTTGTCCTTGGCGGCAAGTGTTTGGCCAGTTCATCCGCGGATCCCAAGGGACCTTTGGCTACTTAGGAAGTCAGCAGATTGTGTCAACTGACACGTAGAACAGCTTGTGAGCAAAAAAGTTGAAGTGGTGTCGGATCTTGAGAAACTGGATGATCAGATGGAACTTTTGCATGAACTTGCAGGTGAACTTGCAGGTGATCTGACTAGTAAGTAGTTGCTAGTTTGCTACTGCACCCAAATGAGAGTTGAGCAAAAGGTCCTTAACAGGGGCCTTCATTGCGAAGGTCCTGGGGTATGCAATCATTAGTCTCGGCTAAAGTTCTTCTTGAAATGGCGAATGACAATTTTTTTCTGGCCAAAGTTTTGGCGAAAGTTCATGTAGACATGTCTAAATTTGCATTGTAAATATAGTATGTATTTATTGTTTATTGCGTATGTTTCATTTTGTAAAAACTATTGGGTAATTTTTCGCGAAAGTTTGGCGAAAGTTTAGCTAAAGCTTGGCAAAAGATGGCCTTCCCTCGAAAGCTAGGTGGCCTAAACTGTGGACTTGTTGTGTCAGAACTGGCCGATGAAGGTGAGCAAGGACCAACATCTTAAAGCAGAACGTAAACGTTTAAGTGCAGCTGCCACAGAATGAAGTGTGACAAGGGATCAGACGCCTGGAACAAATTTGAGGATATCACACATCCATGTTCTTCTTAAAAATCTTGGCCAACATGTGCCGCTAAAGATAAACGTGGGGTTGGCGAAAGTTTGGCGAAATAATTTGTTCGGCGAAGATGTCCTTTTCCGAATTTAGAACAACCCTCAAATATTGTTTTTGTTGAACATTTTTGAAAGTCACAAGATCGACAAGGAAGTTTTCGTAACAATCACAGTTTCCTGGATGCTTGCTGGATACCCTGCATATTCCATACATGAGTTTTGACATGTTTGACCCAATGAGAATCTTTAACGTGTGACAGTGCTCTCACAAGCTGTACGCACATGAGCAAATGGCTAAAAGGTTCAAGCAGGATCCTTCATGTGAGTGGAAATTGTCCTTGGTAGTTTGCAGGTGTGCTGGAAACCGATAAGTTTGAGATATGCTGGAACCGATAACGTTTGAGATTATGATGCTCCATGACCATCAGTGTGCAGTCGCGGTGTCGTTTTACATGGCTGTCTGTAGCACCACATCAGTCCCAACACCAGCAGCGCCGCCAGCACCAGTAGCAGATATGCACTGACAGCAGCACAATTTTATAGTCTCAGCGCCAGAAAAAGAGACTCCATTGGCAAGTTGCACGGTCAGATGCATCACCAAAAGCAGCGGCAGCAACAACAAAATGAGTCTTGGACATACACACCAAAACGATTTCAGAACGATAGCAAATGTGATAAAGTTGTGGTTAGGCAACCCGCAGGTGCAGACACTTCTTCGCAAACATCAATTCGGTGCGCTAAGTTACTAACTTTTCACAAATCCTGACTGCCCATGCCTCGTGAATTAAATGGCGATGTCCCACCTCGAAAAAGATCTTGTAGCTAGCACGTGCTTTTTGATGAACAAAGAGCACATGTCACATTGAATTTCAATCATTTTCAATTTCCATCTGGTCGATTCACTGCATGATGTGTCGCGTACATGGTTGTTATTCCGTTGTAAAACGATCAAAAATTGACCTTACAAATGTTACTTACGACTATATGCTTCAATCCCGTGTAAAACGATGAAACATCAATTCCTTATAAGCCGAAAAAAAGTTCGAAAAACGATAGCAAAACGATAATCGAACGATAACACGCAGGAAGTTTCCACTTTTGGTACAGGGAATTTTGCCGCTCGCTCACATGTCAGCTGATTTCCGGTGCACTTTCAAGTTGGAAACGCGAGGCTTTGCCAGCAGTGAACGCTCGTGAGAATGGAATGATGGCAGTATATGGCAGCACACGTCTGGACCTCAACAGCAGTAGCAAACAACATACATGAGCCATGTTCTCAAGTTCCATTTCTTGTCCAGACGCCACCTGGCGCATTGCTTGAAAATTTTTGGTCGTAATTTTGAACCTCATTTTGAGTTATGATCCCCTATTTCCATGTTTCCAGATTTCCATGTCTCCTCAGTGTTTGAAAGAGTGCGCTTTGACAGCATTGCGCTCAAGCTGGTAAGATAGAAACCTAAATCTTGCGAATACAAACGACACCATGGCGGACTCCAAAGTCAAGGACATGGGCCTGGCCGAGTTTGGCCGCAAGGAGCTTACTCTTGCTGAGCATGAGATGCCAGGTTTGATGGCAGCCAGGAAGGAGTACGGACCTGGACAGCCTTTCAAGGGCATGAACATCAACGGTTCTCTGCACATGACCATCCAGACTGGCGTCCTCATTGAGACTTTGTCTGCCTTGGGTGCCAAGGTGCGTTGGTGCTCATGCAACATCTTCAGCACTCAGGATCATGCTGCCGCAGCCATTGCCAAGGCTGGCACTGCTACTGTCTTCGCATGGAAGGGCGAGACTTTGCCAGAATACTGGTGGTGCACTGAGCAGATGATGACGGTGCCAGGTGCAGATGGATGCGACCAGCTTGTGGATGATGGAGGTGATGCCACCCTGTTGGTGCACAAGGGCAAGGAGTTGGAGGAGAAGTTTGCCAAGGACGGCAGCCTCCCAGATCCAGCCAGCACCACCAACGCCGAGTTCAAGTGCNTTGGTGAACCTTGGCTGCGCCACTGGCCACCCATCTTTTGTGATGTCCTGCTCCTTCACCAACCAGGTCCTGGCCCAGCTGGACATCTTGGAGAACTGCACCAAGGCCAAGAAGTACAAGAACGATGTGTACCTCCTGCCAAAGCAGTTGGATGAGAAGGTGGCCGCCCTTCACTTGCCATCGCTCGGTGCAAACCTCACAAAGCTCTCCAAGGAGCAGGCCGAGTACATCGGCGTGAAGCCGGATGGCCCTTTCAAGATGGACACCTACCGTTACTAAGATGGCATGAGATGTCGTGAGATGTGGTGAAATGCCTCCTTGTGTTTATAACCAAGGCAGGCTAACTTTTCTTGAGTTTCCCTTTGTAGCAAAGTTTGTCCTTGGCGGCAAGTGTTTGGCCAGTTCATCCGCGGATCCCAAGGGACCTTTGGCTACTTAGGAAGTCAGCAGATTGTGTCAACTGACACGTAGAACAGCTTGTGAGCAAAAAAAATGCAGTGGTGTCGGATCTTGAAGCTGTTCTAACTACTAGTTGATAGTTTGCTACTGATCTCAAATAGTGTTTTTGAACGTTTTTGAAAGTCACAAGATCCATCAGGAAGTTTTCATAACAATCACAGTCTTCTGGATGCTTTCTGGATACCACGGAGATTCCATAGATGAGTTTGACATGCTTCACCCAATGAGAATGATTATAATGTATGACAGTGCACTCACAAGCTGTACGCACATGTCATCTGATTTCATGTGCACTCTCAAGTTGGAAATGCGAGGCTTTGCCAGCAGTGAACACTCGTGAGAATGGAAATGATGGCAGCATATGGCAGCACACGCCTGGACCTCAACTGCAGCAGCAAGCAACATACATGAGCCATGTTCGCAAGTTCCATTTCTTGTCCAGACGCCACCTGGCGCATTGATTGATAATATTTCGTCGTAATTTTGAATTGAACCTCATTTTGAGTTATGATCCCCTATCTTTCCATGTTTCATGTTTCCAGTCTCCTCACTGTTTGAAAGAGTGCGCTTTGACAGCATTGCGCTCAAGCTGGTAAGATAGAAGCCCAAATCTTGCGAATACAAACGACACCATGGCGGACTCCAAAGTCAAGGACATGGGCCTGGCCGAGTTTGGCCGCAAGGAGCTTACTCTTGCTGAGCATGAGATGCCAGGTTTGATGGCAGCCAGGAAGGAGTACGGACCTGGACAGCCTTTCAAGGGCATGAACATCAACGGTTCTCTGCACATGACCATCCAGACTGGCGTCCTCATTGAGACTTTGTCTGCCTTGGGTGCCAAGGTGCGTTGGTGCTCATGCAACATCTTCAGCACTCAGGATCATGCTGCCGCAGCCATTGCCAAGGCTGGCACTGCTACTGTCTTCGCATGGAAGGGCGAGACTTTGCCAGAATACTGGTGGTGCACTGAGCAGATGATGACGGTGCCAGGTGCAGATGGATGCGACCAGCTTGTGGATGATGGAGGTGATGCCACCCTGTTGGTGCACAAGGGCAAGGAGTTGGAGGAGAAGTTTGCCAAGGACGGCAGCCTCCCAGATCCAGCCAGCACCACCAACGCCGAGTTCAAGTGCGTCTTGACGGTGTTGAGGGACTCCATCCAGGCGGACAAGACCAAGTACTCACGAATGGCTGCCAAGTGCAAGGGTGTCAGCGAGGAGACCACCACTGGTGTGCACCGCCTTCGTGAGATGGCAGCCAAGGGCGAGCTGCTTTTCCCTGCCATCAACGTGAACGACTGCGTGACCAAGTCCAAGTTCGACAATGTCTATGGTTGCAGACACTCCCTGCCAGACAGCATCATGCGTGCCACGGATGTGATGATTGGTGGCAAGCGTGCCCTCGTGGCAGGCTATGGAGATGTCGGAAAGGGCTGTGCCTTCGCCATGAGGGGTGCTGGTGCCCGTGTGCTGATCACTGAGATTGACCCTATCTGCGCCTTGCAGGCATGCATGGAGGGCTTCCAGGTGGTCACCATCGAGGAGTGTGTGGGTGAGGTGGACATTTTCACTTCCGCCACTGGCAACTTCAAGATCATCACCCTGGATCACATGAAGAAGATGAAGAACAACGCCATTGTGTGCAACATTGGACACTTTGACAACGAGATCGCCATGGAGGACTTGGAGAACTTCCCAGGCATCAAGGTTGAGAACATCAAGCCACAGGTGGATCGTTTTGTGTTCCCTGATGGCCATGGTGTGATTGTCTTGGCATCTGGCCGATTGGTGAACCTTGGCTGCGCCACTGGCCACCCATCTTTTGTGATGTCCTGCTCCTTCACCAACCAGGTCCTGGCCCAGCTGGACATCTTGGAGAACTGCACCAAGGCCAAGAAGTACAAGAACGATGTGTACCTCCTGCCAAAGCAGTTGGATGAGAAGGTGGCCGCCCTTCACTTGCCATCGCTCGGTGCAAACCTCACAAAGCTCTCCAAGGAGCAGGCCGAGTACATCGGCGTGAAGCCGGATGGCCCTTTCAAGATGGACACCTACCGTTACTAAGATGGCGTATGAGATGTCGTGAGATGTGGTGAAATGCCTCCTTGTGTTTAGAAGTTTAGAACGAAGGCAGGCCAGCTTTTCTTGAGTTTCCCTTTGTAGCAAAGTTTGTCCTTGGCGGCAAGTGTTTGGCCAGTTCATCCGCGGATCCCAAGGGACCTTTGGCTACTTAGGAAGTCAGCAGATTGTGTCAACTGACACGTTGAACAGCTTGTGCACAAAAAAGTTGCAGTGGTGTGGGATCTTGAGAGACTGGATGATCAGAAGTCACAAGATTCATCAGGAAGTTTTCGTAACAATCACAGTCCTTCTGGATGCTTGCTGGATACCATGGATATTCTATAGATCAGTTTTGACATGTCTGACCGAATGAGAATGATTGATGTATGACAGTGCGCTCACAAGCTGTACGCACATGTCAGCTGATTTCATGTGCACTCTCAAGTTGGAAACGCGAGGCTTTGCCAGCAGTGAACGCTCGTGAGAATGGAATGATGGCAGTATATGGCAGCACACGTCTGGACCTCAACTGCAGCAGCAAGCAACATACATGAGCCATGTTCTCAAGTTCCATTTCTTGTCCCAGACGCCACCTGGCGCATTGATTGATAATATTTGGTCGTAATTTTGAATCTCCGTTTGAGTTATGATCCCCTGTTTCCATGTTTCATGTTTCCATCTCTCCTCAGTGTTTGAAAGAGTGCGCTTTGACAGCATTGCGCTCAAGCTGGTAAGATAGAAGCCTAAATCTTGCGAATACAAACGACACCATGGCGGACTCCAAAGTCAAGGACATGGGCCTGGCCGAGTTTGGCCGCAAGGAGCTTACTCTTGCTGAGCATGAGATGCCAGGTTTGATGGCAGCCAGGAAGGAGTACGGACCTGGACAGCCTTTCAAGGGCATGAACATCAACGGTTCTCTGCACATGACCATCCAGACTGGCGTCCTCATTGAGACTTTGTCTGCCTTGGGTGCCAAGGTGCGTTGGTGCTCATGCAACATCTTCAGCACTCAGGATCATGCTGCCGCAGCCATTGCCAAGGCTGGCACTGCTACTGTCTTCGCATGGAAGGGCGAGACTTTGCCAGAATACTGGTGGTGCACTGAGCAGATGATGACGGTGCCAGGTGCAGATGGATGCGACCAGCTTGTGGATGATGGAGGTGATGCCACCCTGTTGGTGCACAAGGGCAAGGAGTTGGAGGAGAAGTTTGCCAAGGACGGCAGCCTCCCAGATCCAGCCAGCACCACCAACGCCGAGTTCAAGTGCGTCTTGACGGTGTTGAGGGACTCCATCCAGGCGGACAAGACCAAGTACTCACGAATGGCTGCCAAGTGCAAGGGTGTTAGTGAGGAGACCACCACTGGTGTGCACCGCCTTCGTGAGATGGCAGCCAAGGGTGAGCTGCTTTTCCCTGCCATCAACGTGAACGACTGCGTGACCAAGTCCAAGTTCGACAACGTCTATGGTTGCAGACACTCCCTGCCAGACAGCATCATGCGTGCCACGGATGTGATGATTGGTGGCAAGCGTGCCCTCGTGGCAGGCTATGGAGATGTCGGAAAGGGCTGCGCCTTCGCCATGAGGGGTGCTGGTGCCCGTGTGCTGATCACTGAGATTGACCCTATCTGCGCCTTGCAGGCATGCATGGAGGGCTTCCAGGTGGTCACCATCGAGGAGTGTGTGGGTGAGGTGGACATTTTCACTTCCGCCACTGGCAACTTCAAGATCATCACCCTGGATCACATGAAGAAGATGAAGAACAACGCCATTGTGTGCAACATTGGACACTTTGACAACGAGATCGCCATGGAGGACTTGGAGAACTTCCCAGGCATCAAGGTTGAGAACATCAAGCCACAGGTGGATCGTTTTGTGTTCCCTGATGGCCATGGTGTGATTGTCTTGGCATCTGGCCGATTGGTGAACCTTGGCTGCGCCACTGGCCACCCATCTTTTGTGATGTCCTGCTCCTTCACCAACCAGGTCCTGGCCCAGCTGGACATCTTGGAGAACTGCACCAAGGCCAAGAAGTACAAGAACGATGTGTACCTCCTGCCAAAGCAGTTGGATGAGAAGGTGGCCGCCCTTCACTTGCCATCGCTCGGTGCAAACCTCACAAAGCTCTCCAAGGAGCAGGCCGAGTACATCGGCGTGAAGCCGGATGGCCCTTTCAAGATGGACACCTACCGTTACTAAGATGGCATGAGATGTCGTGAGATGTGGTGAAATGCCTCCTTGTGTTTAGAAGTTTAGAACGAAGGCAGGCCAGCTTTTCTTGAGTTTCCCTTTGTAGCAAAGTTTGTCCTTGGCGGCAAGTGTTTGGCCAGTTCATCCGCGGATCCCAAGGGACCTTTGGCTACTTAGGAAGTCAGCAGATTGTGTCAAACTGACACGTAGCGCAGCTTGTGTGCAAAAGTTCATGAGTGGAACCGGAGTTTGTTTAGCCGCTTTGAGCATTTGCAGATTGTATATTAATGCACCATTTGGATTTTAAAAAGGCATTTTGCTTTTACATGTTTTTATCCTACATGATTTTAACATACTGCAATGACTGCAACCTCTATTTTCACATTATCCCCTGAAAACTATTCCATGACCATGGAAAAACGACTATTTTGAAGATGTTTACATTTCCTATTGAAAATGGGGATGCTTTCATTGCCATGTTACTCGTAGTTTTCTGGAGTGTATGTATCCATCAAAAATTGAATGGGACCTTACCAACGGACCCCTAAGTAAGTTGCTAGAGCTATTAGATACTCAGGTTTAGGGGTCCATTCAATGGGTCCTGTTGGAAATTTCTTGGCAGGACCCATTCAACATTATGCCATGCAACCATCGTTGACACCCTTCGGCCTGTTGAGGTTTCCAAGCTCCGCTGTACTCTGATGGTTTGGCTGCCAGCTGTACTCTGATGATGTATACCATGAGCCTCCAAAACCATGGAAAAATAAAGGTTTTGGCCACCTAAAAACCAGGTTATTAACCATAAAAAACCCTACAAATGTAGGTTTTGGGGGCTCATGGTAGTTACGTTATAGGTGTTTAAAGTGAAATCGATAAAAACCTAGGTGGTTTCAAGTATTTCTTGTCATTTTTAACCCCTACTACTTGAAGAAATGATGCAATTTGACTACAGTAATATTTCTCAAGCGGGTTGGTGAACCAACCACCACCTAGATGATGGATAGTTTTAAAGGTGACATGTATTGAACGACTTGAGCATGTCATTGGTCGATTCATTCGCACATGCCCTGAAAAAGATTTTCGTCCGGCTTTACAGGTGAAAGAGGCAGAAACCATGCGGCACATGCATGAAAAAACAATCGGCTGCGTGTGTAGTCAGGTGATACTTCAATCAAGCAATAACATCCATTTAGCTCGAGTTTGTTAAGGAAGTGCACCAGGATCCTTTGATATGTATTGA
This sequence comes from Breviolum minutum Mf 1.05b.01, assembly GCA_000507305.1. Taxonomy (NCBI): domain Eukaryota; class Dinophyceae; order Suessiales; family Symbiodiniaceae; genus Breviolum; species Breviolum minutum. The sequence continues at coordinate 8,705 of DF240281.1, forward strand.
ATCATATTGAATCTTTCGTGAAGACGTTGAATCATATTATTTTCTTCACGACTGCGACCCCCAAAAATGAAGGATTTACTATGATTTAAGAATTTCTGAAGGATTTTCTGATTTACCCATTGTTCCTATCTGACTGATTGCTAGAAGCTGGATCAGCAGACTCAACACAGATTTCATGACAAAGGCAGGTGCAGAGTCGCTGCGCCCGGGGCAAACCTCTCCGAGAAAACTCTTCCGATTTGATTTTGTTTCAACAAAATGGCAGTTAAAACTTGTCCAGAAACAGTGACTTTAAAGGCGAAAAAGAGTAGGCCCGAAAGCTAACATACTGTTGATGGAAGAAGTCCCTTTTGTCTCCAATAGTTTCCGGCCACCCCCCGAAAACCATTTTGTCCCATTCATTTTTTGCAAAATCATATTCCAATCAGCAAACCCACCTTTTGTCAAAAACAACTATCCATTGAAATCTGTCACCACCCAGTGGCACCTCAGGTATTAGTGAAGCAGTCCGAGCAGGACAAAGAAGAACATCTATCTCTGAGGTTGAGGCGAAAACGGCGGCCGCTGAAAGCACAACCTGCAATGTTCTGTTGTCACTACCCTCATCCAGAATTTGATGGGTCTGAAACAAATTGAGGGATCTCCCAAGAAAATCACTGGGTTATAATCATGGGCATGGGTTAAAAGGTACGAATTCCAATGGATGTCACTATATCTCAGTAGCACTTCATCAAGCACCATCAACTCCTCAACCATCGCACCACACGCAGGCAGTACACGAGGTTCCTCACTCCAGTACCACGGCGAAACGGACAAATCGATTTGTTGTCTTAAAAAGAGCAAATTTCCATGGATTTTTTGTTTCTTGTTGCTTGGAAAAGGTTGGAAAACAGAGATTTTGTTTGCTTTTTTTGTTGCCAATGGCAAGGTTGGAAGCTGAAAAAGTAGGGTTTTTGGCAGCAGTTGTTTTTTTTGTTTTGATGTTTTTTCAGTGTACTGAGGAGATGCTACTTCTGGAAAGAAGCTGTGATCTTAGCACCAAAGTGAACAGTGCTGTGCTATTTTTGTTCAGTGTTTTTTCTTACCTTTCACATCTGGGAGTTTTGGTTCTGGACTTGAGTTTTGTCATCTTATTTGAAAACCTTCAAAAAACATCTTTGCTCGCTGCATGAACTTCTCTGAACCAAGGCCTCTCGGCCTTGGCAAATCCTTTAAAGAACGAAAAAACTAAAGCGTCAAACGTTCATCCGGTCATCTGGTGGTGGTTTCAATTATCAAATCTCTTTTGAATTTTCACTCCGATCAAGAGGAAATGATCCATTTTGACTTGCTAACATACCTTTTCAAATTTTTACAGGATGCGTTTCAACCAACCAACCACCGAGTTTGTTCGTTCGGGGGATCCTTGGCAAAGAAAGGAGCAGTGCTTCGGTTCATCTGCCGCTGAGGCCTAAAGATGCTGACTTCCATTTGTTGAACTTCGATGAGTTGAAGCTCGATCACTTGAAGGACGATTGGACGACGAACCACCGTCACTACTTAGGGATCCAAGCGGATGGTTGGTGAAAAATGGTGCTTCGGTATCTCTTCGATGTTGAATATCAGAGTTGAAGAACGAGTTGAAAGAAAGATTCTTTTGGAAAAAACATGGTCTCATTTTAGTTCTCGACAATTCCGGTTCGCCAAAGAGGGTAAGGTTGATGACCAGGGTCAGTTTCAAATCGATCGTTTCGATATTGTGAAAACAAACGACTATACTGTACAATATAATATAATATACTACTATATATTGTTCAATTTGGATATACAATGATATATAATACTCATAATACATATAATATATATATGCAGTATGGAATGACTTTGAACAAGTTTATAACCGCATCTTATTAAAAAGGTCCCGGGTTTTCACTCCATGTCTGCGTTCCGAATTGTCGTCTCCCCCGACAAATCCAGGAAGTGAGCAGCAAAGTGATGTCCCTGGTCGCAGAAGGACCGACCCCAAACGGGGTGACTTGGGGGAGTTACCACTCCCCTGAAACTAACAGCTTGCCCCCGGAAATTTAACATACCTAGCCCCTAAAAATAGGCAGGGCCCCAAAAGGAAACTCATCTTCCAAGCGTCATTTTTCAGGGGCTATGTTAAATTTCGGGGGTGTGGCGCCTGAAAATGAATGGTTGGAGGACGATCCGAAATCCTTTCGGGATTCGGCCTGGAAAGTTGGGGTTTTCTGATGATTTCTGGATGGATATCTGCCAAATTGGCAACGTGAAGTGCATGGTTGCATACTGATGTCACTGACGAAGAGAAGCCCTTTTTTTGCCGTGGTGGGATATGTACAGTAAATGTTGAGCTTGTAACAATGTATCCTACCAAATTTTACGACGGATTTCAAAATTCCCAGGTGCAGCATTTCTTCCATCAACCGTACCTGCCAACCTTCACGCAACCGCCAAAAAAGCCATCCACTTCTCAGTCCCCAGAAACTGGTTATTGGAATCCGCCACCGGACCCCGGATTGCCCTTCACAAGAAACACAGGTGTAAAACTAACGCCGACTGGACCATGTATGGACCGTGGAAACCTAATTTCTATACTCCCTGGAAGCTCCAGGTTTAGATGGGGATTTTCATGGGGCGCCCTGTTCGTTTACTGGAGGGTATAAATCTGTCAAATGGGTTAGTTTTCATCCCTAACTAGGGTTGGTTCCCCTTCCAAACCCACCATTCATGGCTTGTAAATGGGAGTGATCCTAACCACCTAACTGGGATGATCCTCCAAGTATCCATCGCCTGATACTCCAAGGAGCTCGGGCTGCAGCTGAATCGGTTGCGTTCGGGAAGCTGTGAAATTTGCTGGAGTTTTTTTGTGTGTGAATTTGATGAGAGAATCTTGAAATATATGTATATATATTCATAATCATACATATCTATATGATATATATATACACACCTGTATATGTACTAAAGTATATTTATATAGATGGGACGTTCATGTGTAAGTCTCTTAAATTCAATGAAACTCCGTGGAACCCCATCATCTATTTGTTTCAAAGATGTCTCAAACATCTTAGATATAGTTTTCACATGAACAGCTCATGCTTTTCAGGGCTTTTTGATGCGTTTTATGTTTCACTCAGGCCTACTCGTAGCATGGAAAAACAACAGCCGAGTCCAGTAAGAAAAGCCTGCGCCTTAGGTCGTGTGATTTCAGGATTTCTTCACCACCTCCAGTAGGTCGAGTTTTTTGTTGGAACGTCGAGAAAGGTTTTTTTGTTTGCAACAACAACTCCACACAGCTGTGACCATTTTTTGATCATTCCCATTCAAAAGGCTTCCTTTTTTTTGGGTTCTACACTGTAGATTTACTGCGTAGAAACAACATTTGGATGCATTTTACCTAAAAAACACCCGATTTGAAAGGAAACATCATCTGAACCAAACCTCCATGGCTTTGGGTTCAAAATCTTTCATTTTCCAGGGGTGACCGGGATTTTTGATTCTTTAAACGACCCACCAAAATCTTCCATTTTAGGTTCAGAAGAAGGCACCTTCAGCCCTCTCTTTGTTGGGACAGATGCGGAAGGTGGATCTGGAAGGGAGGGGAGGAATTCTAGCTCGTGTGGCAAAGATAAGGGATGTGTGGAAAAAAAACATTGTGTTTTTTTGGTTTGCTTCTGGTGATGAAATCAGGCAACATTTTAATTTAGCGAAAAAAAACATTCAAATTTCAATGGAAGAGCAATGATAGAGTCCAAGTCATTTGATTTTCAGGACGTATTCTGAAAAATGCAAGTTTTGATTTTGTTCAGCACAGATGTTAAAAAAACCGGAGGGAACGATCACACATATCCGATAGTTACCGTTTGGTACTTTTGAAGTCGATGATTTTCCGGCTTTTCCCTTTCGGTGGGATATTCCTGTTAGTTTCCTGGAGGGTATATTTTTTTTCCCATACAACAATCCAACCTTTGGATCGACTCATCGATCCCTTTCGGATGCCTTCAGAAGGTTAGGATATCCAACAGGGATCCCGGAAGGGCTACTAATCATGCAGCCTCATCTTGGTGGCCACTGGAATCCCAGGGGATCACAACAAGGTCCATCAATATCATCAATATCATCATCATCATCAATATCATCATCATCATCATCATCATCATCATCATCATCATCATCATCATCATCATCATCATCATCATCATCATCATCATCATCATCATCATCATCATCATCAATCTTCACCATGGATCTTATTCCAAGGACCCTGCACCCCTAAAAGGCTTCAACATGTGTCTCGTTTTTTTTTTGTTCGCTTTCCTGTGCTTGGCAGGCAAAGGTATCTACTTTGCAAAGCAATAGCAGGACCGGGATCGGATGGTGTTTCATCCGGAGGTTCCTTGGAGTCCTTTTGCCTCCAATGTAACTTGTGCAGAGTCAGTGAAACAAGACAGACATATAGCTGTATTATATCTCAAAATCCGGGGGCATCTTCCACCAAACATGTGTCATTTTAGATAGTAGGAAACTTAAGGATCTTGAAAAGTGGATTTTAGGGATCCCCCAATTTTGAAAATAGACCTTTTAAGGAGAAAGAGTTGTTGATAGACGATGAACTCAAGGATGTGTCAGCGGACTCCTCAAAATGGCACAGCTGTACAGCACAGCTGTGATCAAGTTTGATCCCCGAGATTGGAGGACTGATACCAGCAAAACTAGCGGCACGAGTACAAAGGAGAGTACAAGGCTGAAGTGGCTGAGAGTTTTCGGTCGACAGGCCGCGTCACCGAAAGAAGAAACAACAATAGATTGTTTCTGTATAGGGGATAAACTCATCCACCCAATAGGGGGTTTATATACTCCTTTTATAAGGATTCCTCGTTGAGGGTGGAATGACCATTCTCTATAGCTCGCAACCTGACAGGGAGTCGAACAGCGGCACTCAGCCACTACAACCACAGAGGTGGGGCTGCATACAGCCGTTGTTTAATAAAGGTCATACAGTTGGAGATCATATCATTTCTTTACACATTACCATTAATGGATCCGTATATTTTTAGAAATATGTCACCAGTGCTATTTGTTTTTTAAAGATTCTGGAATCTTTTTCGGGGATGCTGGAAAATTCCAATAATCTATCTACTTTGAGGGCTGTTTTTCCCAGATAAAACTTTTTTCCGGGATTCCATGAAGAGTTGGCGAGTCAAAAGTCTCAAACATCTTCGATGACCCTTTCGGCATGCAGGTTACACTCAAAGCCTGTTGCTTATGATGAGGCGCAACTGCACATGTTAGTGGAATTAGATAGTACAGCGAGCCAAAATATTTACCAAGATGCATAAAGATAACTGGTAAGATGGGCGGCTCACTAGTTATAATAGAGGTTTCAAAAAACCCTCCAACTAAATGGCCTTTATAACTCGGTACCTGGGGGGTGACTTTCACCCCTATAAAAGTGGAGTGATTTGCTCACGGATTCCAATTGGGATCCTGAAGTTTCGAAGGCTACCGCCGAACAGGAGGCACAACGACGACACGAGGCCCAGCAGATCCCAAGTGAATAGATGGTGAGAATGTGGCGATGATGATGGGAGGTATAGAAACCCCTGTGAATGGTGGGATGAACGACCATGAATTGGTTGCAAAAGGATTTCTGAAGCAACAAAAATTTCTCCCAAAATGTGGGCGTATCAACGAATCAGACTGACATGTTGATGCAACATATGATGAAAACGCATCGTTTTGCGTTGACATGTTCTGCCATGTTCGCTTCTTTCTCCCAACATGAGAATCGCTGCAGGAAGAAGCTCGAGAAGAGCATGCAAAGATGGAGGACTTCTGGGTACATGGTTCAGGCGGCCTGTGGCCAGTGGCTTCACTAGACAGACAAGAGGGGGGCATGTAGTGTCACTGGCAATCCAAGCCGAGTCAGACATTCCATGATGTCGTTTTTTATGGTTGCAGTTTTGGGTGTGTCATGCAGGATCTTATGGATGAAGTGCGCAACAGGAGGCCCGTGTTTCACATGTTCAAAACGTAAATTAGGCGAAGGAGTCGTGCCAGCTACACTAGAAACTCAACATGCAGACCACGAATGATGATTTGGAAAGTAGGAAAGTAGGTTCAGGTTCCTTTGAAATGTGGCCATCTTGGCTTTTTTTGCTTGGAACTCCAAGCAACCAGTTTAAAATGGATGTTTGGTGAAACAACCATCCAATTGAAACAACCATTCATAAATGGATGTTTCAGGTTATATATCTAGGTACTTGAAATCTCATGAAATCTCCAATGGTCCCATCCAACCTTCGCTCCAGATCCAAGGTCTTGGTGAGATGCCGTTGTTTTCACGTCCCACGTCCTGAATCGACATGTAGGAAATGTTGAATCAAGGTCCATGGAGTACAGGATCGCAAAGGTGTGGGTTGCAAACATGACATTCTTTTTTTGGGGGGTATTTCTACAGACTACATGCACAAGAATGGAAAACAGCAGATGGATGAGTTCTCACTAGGATCTAAGGTTCTTTAAAAGATTGATAAGATTAGCATTGGCAACAGTGGGCGTAATCGGAAATGGCTCATTACAGATGACTGATTCATAAGGAGCAGAAAATACTGGAAAATTCAGTGATGAGGCACCTCTGCTTGTGGTAGTAACAAAAAAAGACAGCAAAAGATCTGCCCATGGCATAGCACTAAGAAATTTGATGCCTGACGGATGCATGATTTGTTGAAGACTACATGACTAGCAAAGGGATGTTTTTGGCTCCAACCTCCAGGCAACCCAGACCCGTCCATATTCGACAGTGTCTCAACTTCCTGAAACGGGAAAAGATGGAAAAGAAGCAGCTCCCTGGTTCTCTTCGGGAGGTCAGAGCCAGAACATACTGAGTCATGAGAGATGCTTAGATTACACACGCACCTTAAGGTCAAATTTTTGAAAAGCTTGCCGATGCCAAGGGCCAAGTTACAGGCGGCTGAATTCTCTTGACTCTAGTTGTGTTTTTGGGTAAAAATTCATCATTGCAGGTGCACTTTGGCAACAGGTATATAAGGGCATACCCCTTCTCAACTACTGCAGATATTGGGGGTCAAATGGCATTTCAGGCTGCGAGAATTGACCGCTCAGAATCAGAACTCCTTGCTGGAACAAGCTGCATTTGAATCATGTTGAGATAGTCACTCACAAAATGCACTCATCGTCTCATAATCTTGATGGTTCAGAAATCCCCAACAACCACCTGGGATGTATAAAATACCTTGTAAATAGTGGGATAAACCATCAAACTGCTGCAGGATTTCTTCCATCACTCATTTCCGCCTCTTGGATTTGGTAATATACGTTGCTGGCCCCCGGCTTTGATCTGTTAGGATCTGCAGCAAATTATATGCCAAGGTCACTAAAGCTTCTCGATTTTTCAGCAATACACTTCGAAAGAATTGTTTAGGACATTAGTTTTTCCTTTATATGTAAAACTTGAGCAACTTGTTGAATTCACTTTTTGAAGATGCTTGTTTGGAGGAAACCGCCCATATATATATATAAACATATCAACGGAGCTCTAACACACAAGCCTAAACAAAGCTCCCAAACAATCTCCAATGCATGATTTTTCAGATAGCGAACACATTGGTATGATCTCCAGATTTCTGTTCGGAAAGAACATCAATGAGCAATCTTCACTCCCCCAATTTTGCAGCAAAACAAAACATCGCCGTACGTGATCCACCTCGCTTTTGCCGATAGCCATGGATCCGACCTCTACACGAAGGAACTGCTTGGCTGTTGATGGTTCAATTCGGTTAATCAGGTGATAGATAGCTTGCCCCACTTTTGTTCATATATATATATATACGTAGCTTCAAATACATACTATGTTATCTACACGTGCATATACTGTATATATATAGTGTACACCTGGAACCCAAATGACCCTTGCTTTGATTGGAAAAAACCTTGTTTTGGAGGGGTGAAGGCGATGAAGGCTAAGAATAGAGGACAAACAAACAGGTTCCAGGTATATGTATTAACGTGTATACCATAAACATCTCAGATGTTCCAGGATTAGAAACGCCATCACTACGATGAGATTCAAAATTTGATATGGATAACATCCATCACTGCAGATAGCCCATCAAAATTGTAGCATTGCGTGCCAGCTGTCATGTGATTACTTGCTTCAAGTGACTTTTATAGGCCAAGTGACCTACAATCAGCTGGTCGGTTGCTGACCGGTTCTAGAGGTGAGTCAGTGGAGAGGATGGGGAATTTCAATGGGATAGCAAGGGTGTGTGTTTTCCAGATACTTGAAAGATGCGGGTGTTTCCAAAAATAGGGGACCCCCAAAATGGATGGTGAAAATAATGGAAAACCCTATTAAAAATGGGATGATTTGGGGGTATCAATTGGAGATTTGGAATTCCCCATTGTAGTCTTTGCTGATGTGATATTTGGATTCCATATTGTAGAATTTGGAATTCAGATTGATTCAGAATGATTGGAGATAGCAAGGTGTGTTTTCCACCAAAAAAAGCATTTGTAGTCGCTTGATCTCGGGAACCCATTTTGCGTTGAGAATCATGGGAAGGTCACTTCAGAGTGTTGCCATAAGGCAATGGGCCCCAAGCGTTTCAAGCGTGGCCAACCAGCCTCCCTTTTCAAATCAACAAACGCCAGAATGTCACATGTGAACATTGAAAAAACTCTCCCCCAAAAGAAGGAAAAAGTTCCATTCATCTTCCCACAAATTATGGATTTTGTTGATGGATTCTTTGATTTGTTAGAGGTTTTCAGGGACTTTTTGACATCACATTGTCCTGCCTGTTCGCCGGTTTCAGGTGGATCCGGCGATCCGGAGGTGGATCCGGTAATCCCGGTGAGAGAAATCTTAGCGTTCATTGATACCAAAAAAGTACCTGGAAAACATAGGGTTAAACCCGGAAATCTATAGGGTTTCCTTCGGGATTTATGGGATTTACTTGGGATTTATTGGATGAAACTTCCATATCCCCCTGAAGCCATTGATGGTTGGGTGGAAGACGATCCGGCTTCCTTTTGGGATGGTAAAAAAATCCGGGGCGAGCTGTTAAACATCCGGTGGGTCTTAATTATGTAGTTTAAACCAAACTGTATCTATAATTCATGAATTTCCAGAGTGTATATTGACCTGGAACAGGGTGAGTTAATTCTGAATGCCCTTCGTCAAACATTTGGGAACATTTGGGGAGAAATCTCTCTATCTTTAATCTGAGGCTAACTTACATATCTTTAATGATAGTTGTCACCTTGAAACTCATGGAAAGCTCTTGAATCATTGGAGGATAACCATTCTTTTCCGCTAACAAAAGCTCAAAGGTCCTCAACCACAACAAACATCAGGACCTCCCATGGTCAAAACCCCCCCGACCCGATCATCGCAACACAGGCACTTCACAGAACGCTTTCCATGCCAAGTTTTCCAGATGCTGGTCGTCGTTCAACGCTTGGATGCGGACAAAAAGATGTGGACCTGGATGTGGACCGGACAATATATATGATATAGTATAGTTCCCGCACATCCTACTTGAAAAATAAACGTATATCTCCTTGTTTTGTTTTTTGGCATCATGAGCAATAATAGCAATAGCTGTTTGCTCTGCGAGGTCATGAGTTCACGCTGCGTGAGAGATTGGATGACGTGGAGGTGAACCCGCTGCACTGTTTCCAGGAAAATCAAGAGAAATCATGAATCTTTCGTATGGGTGTGTTTCAAAATTCAAAAGCCCGGAAAGAATTCCATATAAAACACATCGATTTTAATAGGGAAAGTATATAACTGTCCTGTACTATTTCTTGATGGACTCTTCAGAAACATAACCAAATTTACGGTTTGATGCTTTTTTCAGTAGAAACTGGCTTGAGGTTTCTTCCTTCCCGAAGGACATGCACCTCGACACAGGCAAAACCGACAACAAAATACCGGAAAGTGTTGTTGATGTTGTTGTTGTTGTTGCTGCTGCTGCTGGTGTTGTTGTTGTTGTTGTTGTTGTGGTGGTGGTGGTGGTTGTTGTTGTTGTTGTTGTTGTTGTTGTTGTTGTTGTTGTTGTTGTTGTTGTTGTTGTTGTTGGTGGTGTTGTTGTTGTTGTTGTTGTTGTTGTTGTTTAGAAGTGTCTTGAACTATATATTTGATCATTATTTGATTATGATTTTATCATTACTTAGTCATGATAGCATTTGAAGTTAGATATTGTAGGTTAGTGCATTAATACGTAACACTTCGAAAGGATGGGAATTTGATTGTGACCTGCAATTTAACCCCAAATCCACGAAGTTCCAGGAAACAGAAGTCCTCAACATATTGCAAATTGACGGGAGGAATGATGGGAGGAAGACGGTTGAACACAATAGACATGATTTTTCATGATGGGTTTGGCTGCTTCTCTGACACAGCCCAGCCGCAGAATTTGAAGATCGACTACGATGTTTGGAGTCTCTTTTCAAGAAAGGCACCGTCAAAGGCTTATCTGTAGAGTTTTGGACCAATTTTGTGGCATGTCTTTGAATTGTTTCCTTTTTGAGACCAACCCAGGCAAAGACATCGGCAGATTTTTGAAGTTTGCAGGATGGCAAACATCGACATAGTTTTTTTTCGGAAATGTTCATTCTGAGGCTCCATTCCTTTACACTTCGCCGCCCAGCACTGGTGGGCAAAGATCTCAGATGGGATGTGGACAGAAGGTGATGATTAACGGATAGGAAAGAAATCCGGCGATCACCAGTTGATAGGTACTTGTAGTTTATCCATGTTTGTCATATTATTTGCAGGGTTTTTGACATTCCAGGTGGTTGTTGGGGATTTCTTCCATGAACAGTATCACTGGGTGGTGGTTTCAAAGGTTCTGAATCTTCACCCCGATACCTGGGGAGATGATCTAATTTGACTGGTGCATGTTTTTCAAATTGGTTTGTTCAACCACCAACTAGTAAAAATACTGAAACCAAAATACACCCTATGAAATATGAATTTATAAACTTGGCACCTGATGGGGTGTATTGCAAAAAACTTAGCAACTTAATACACCCTGATAGAAGACCGCCATACCAAAAACAACACGTGCACTGAGTCGACCCTTTTTCTAAGTACCACCGAGGCGTGCCACTGGTCGTAACAGCACATCCAGAGGCGTTTTTTGTCGAACTTCGATGGGATATATGAAAGTAAACCCGTTGGTACCTAGTTTATAGGGGGTTATACTATTCAGTAGAGATTGTGATGAGCCAATTAGAGTATAAGTATCATCCCAAAAAAGCCCAGTATAATAGAAAGTCACAAGGGTTTTGAACGCTCACATCTTTGTTTAAATTTGGTATCCTATTTAAAGTCTTCGAGCGTCTAACCTTGACTACAGTGGCAGCCAGATGTGTACCGCAGGAGTTGAAAGCAGCACCGACGAAAATGACGGCAAAAACAAGTGGAAAATACGAAGACGAAGAAGAAAACACATGAGACATGAGATGAGGACAAGCACGATGATGATGATGATGATGATGATGATGATGATGATGATGATGATGATGATGATGATGATGAACTGATTGAATTGGCTAAATTGATTAAACTGATGATGAGGAGGAGGAAGGGAGAGGAGAGGAGAAGGACGCATACATGACAAGACAAATCTGATGCCGGTGATTGTAGTCACTGCGCATTGCACACAAGCACACAAAGACGAACAAGGACAGATCATTATCTTTGAAGAAAATCACTACAATTCAGTTAGAGAACTTCTTGTCATGCGTTGTCAGGCTCTTTGCTCTCTCGCTGTTCAACTGGTCGAGTAAGCAAAACACCGTTGATCACTACCCTGAGCGGGTAGCTAACGGGTAGCAGTGTCAGCAGGTCCAACAGGGATTTACATGGCACCATTTTTCTGCAGTGGATTGGGTTTAGATTTCAACATTTAAATGCTTAGAAAGTGTTGCTACTGAGAACCTACTGCTATGTCATGGCCATAGCTAAGAAAGAGACTTTTATTTATCATAGCAGTGTGGAACCGCAGCTAAAAGAAAACTCACCTCTAGCAAAAACTACCAAAAATACCGCGCTTTGACCACTCTCAATCTGTTTATGTCAATTCCGGATGCATCAATTTTATGTGTTTGCTAATTTTGGCCATTTTGATCGAATTTCAAGGGTTTTCTTGAAGGACTCCGACTCCTAAAACCGTCGGTTTTCACCCTTCAAGTTGGATGAAAAAAATCGTCCAACTCCGACATGGCCAGATGTTTCGTCGCATTTTTGTGCGGAAAAACGGAGTGCAATGGGATGAGGCAACAAGTTGAGTACCCTCCAGTGAACGATCACATATCCCACCGAAAGGGAAAAGGAAAATCATCGACTCAAAAGTGACTTTTGATGGGATATGGTAGTTCCTAGGAGGGTATGTGAGTACATTAAAAGGTAGGGAAGCAACTAGCAGGCACGTCATTGACCGAAAAGATTTCGGTGGTGAAATAGTGTTGAAATCTGAAATTCCTATGAAAAGTCAATCCTTTTTTTCATAGCAACGTCCCAGGTGGGTGCAATATGATGAAATTCACTTCAAGAATTAAGCTCAAATTACCTCGTTGCATCGCAGGAATCATTGTTGCACCCGTTGGCGCTCTAATTATCCACCTGCAGCTTTAGAGGCTTCATAGATTCTTACGACACAAGCTTCAAAAACCAACAGCTGGGGCTGGTTGCCAGCAACAAATCGACTAGAAAAGAGTCGTGCTGAAATCGATCGATAGAAATGGGAAAGACATGCGTCTCAGAAGCGAATTTGATGTTATGATCCCCACCAACTTGGGCATCTTTCACCTAGATCCTGAAAATCAAGGCAAGTTCGAGGTTCTTTTTTGGCGCAGGCCAACCAGAAGCCTGCAGCAAACATGCCAAAACAGAAGACCATGATTTAATTTAATGTGCATATAATATGTACCTATGACATATATGCATATACGTACCTGTCCCCCTAACAAGAGTCTCTCACTGACACAATTTCAAAGCTTCAAAATACATCGGCAAACCGCTTGGGGGCCGTCATCTCATGAGCCAGCTGGATGGTGAAGGACCGAGGCCGTGATGGTGAAGGAGACCTCCTTGGCAGGCGCGGTGCCAAAGCGTTTCGGACATGACATACCCTAGTTTGACCTGGAAGATTTACGAAGATCTGCCGTGTTGAAAATCGCATTTTGCCTTAAAACAGCGGTTTTGCTGTAGGAGCTGCAGTCTCTGCACAGGAGATGGGGATACTGGGATGGAGGGAGCTGCAAGAGGGCAGGACGTTCAGGACATAAGAAGAGGTGAGGTTTTTGTGAAAGATCAAATACGTCTCTTAAGGATCTTAAATACCATGAAAAACAATCTAAACTCATGAGAATCCCAAATTATAATCAACTATAATCAACTATAATCAAGTGCAAAATCATGTGTTCGAGCTTCAAAAGGCAAAGCCTTTGTAACAGTGACGCAAAATCATAGCAGTGAAGCCCTATGCCATCGACAAACTCAGTCGGCCGTCCTGCGCCAGGCCACTAATGCGAGGAGTGGGTCAAGAACGTATCGTTGTTCTGTGACTGTATGGACTGGTAAGAAACACTTGTCGCATTTGAATGCACTTGATATATATATATATATATACATACCTATTAGATTATATTAGATTATATTGGATTATATTAGATTATATTAGATTATATTAGATTACATTAGATTATATTACTAGCATGATCCTTTTCATCATTCACATATCTAGACAAAATGATACATGCGTATATAGATCTATGACCAGAAGAATCATTCACCAGCAGGAATTGAAAAAAAAAAACACAAGCTGGACACCGTCAACATCGAGAACTCACTGCAGGATCGATGATTGTCCAACTTTTGGCCCGGGGCTTTGCTTATCGCCAGAGTGCAGTTTGTGAGGGTTGAGAATCTCCCCGTATGTTTTTTGATGCTTTTAGGACATATATCTCAACTGGTTAGCTGGATCTCTTCTATCAAAAAGTACTGTTGATGGGAAAAAAACATGGTTCACCTGGGAGGTAGAAACTCTGTTTTCGAATGGGAGAAACTATATACTAAGCTCAACCGGGGGCAACCGAAAAGATTTTCTGAAGCATCAGTCGTATCTATCTCGCTCTAGCTGCGTGCGTGACACTTGCTGAGGAAAATATGTTGGGAACATGTGTTTCATTGAAGTTCCAAAGAGAGTGCAGTGCTGCAGAGTAGTCCATGCTTTAATTTGTTCTCTTGGCTGAACACCAGGCAATCACCTACGCATAGGATTTGCCGAAGTCCTGCAGTACATGAAACCTTAGTACTTGGTCCCTGTGATCGAAGCAATTTGTTTGTTGCATGACGATTGAGGCACACCTTCCAAGCCGTTCAGGGCCTAGCTGCAATCTTTTTTGACAGTTTTCATCTTTTTTCGATTCATTGCTAGTTACCTAGCTATCTTTTTTTCCCGCACATGCCTGTCACAAGAGCTGTCCTTTTGAGTGGGCTTCTTTTGGAAGCTTAAATAAAAACTTCCGTCCTTTCTATAAAATGTCGGAATAGGAGAACTCATCAGGAGTTCCTTTTCGTTGAATCTGAGATCATTCCTGGGTTTTTTTGGCCCAACATGTACAACTGCCATACCTTCCTTAGGCCAACCATTGGGTGGCAGGAGAATACTGGTGAAACAGGCGCAGTTGACATCCAGCCATTTTGTAGCATGGCAGTTCCAAGTAGGTTTCAAGAAAAAACACACGCACACACACACACAAACCATAAGCCAGGAGTCTCCGCTGCCAGTCAGTGCCGTTCTTAGAGAAAAGTTTGTTTCTTTGTTGGAGCTATGGCGCATCTTCCAGCGGTCCGTAGTTTGGCTGTTGAACATCAAAGGTCCACGATGTTCAACGGAACACAAAAACGCAGACTGGAGGAACATATTTCTGTTGGAAGAATGGAAAAATCCAATCTGGTATCATCGAAGAATTGAGAATTGCCACATTTCTATATTCATGAAATTCATAAATTTGTACATACAATTTATCACATACACTTAAGATATGAGAACATCGTTGAACTTCCATGATTTTCCATGAAATGTCATAAAACGTTCACTGTATTTTCAAGCTGCTTCTTGAAGCTTCATTGAAACAAAACCACCTAAGGTCTCGATCTGGACCCTCTACGCCTGGACTAGGCTGAGCCGAAAGAGTTTATTTAGATTATGAAACATTACAGATTGACTTCCCTACGGTTGATGAAAGAAATCCGGCTAACCAGTTGATATGATAAATATCCTATTATTTATAAGCTTTTATACATCCCAGGTGGTTGTTGGGGATTTCTTCCATCAACAGTACTTTGTTGATTGATTTGCTTTGAGTTTGGTTTGGTTTGTATTCTGGATGCATATGAAGCAGCAATCTTGTGTTGTTTTCAACCCATTGCTTTTATGTTTTTATCCCATGCTGCGGCAATCTTTTTTGAAGGATTGTTGCCCTGTATACCCTTCCTTGTGTAGTATGACATGGGTGTGGCCCCCTCTCAGTAACAGTAGCAAATGAAGGTCTATAGGGATCCTCTACTGGAATTGTAATATTCCTCGTGGTCACTGGTACGGGGAGGGGGCCACACCTAAAGCATAATAGATCCTCTGAATTGGAAATCTAAGGATACCCTTAACAAAGCCTTATTTCTTGGTGGGGGGATTGGGGGGATACCCTTAGATTCCCATGATTCCTGAAACACCTTCTCTAAATTCGATTCAATCTCGCTATCATTGTCTGCTTTCACACATTGGGATGCCAGATTCTCAAAGTATGGCTGCGGCAGCAGCTAGTGCAGCTTTGAAGAACCCTGCAGGTGTCCTGGATGGTCTTTTTAGTGAAGTGATAGCGGTTCAATCCTGCAACTGGGATAGCCCTGTCAATAATGGGATAAACCATGATAAACTTGGATAAACCATGATAAACCTGTCAACTGGTGCGGCATTACAGCCTGTCAACTGCTGGGGCTAAGAAGAATACTTTAGCAACTTGATGAGATTGAACACAGCATTAAAAAACATTGTCATAGATACCTCCAATAATTTGAGAGCACATGAAACAATAGTACATTGCCATAGATGAGTTATAATATATCTAATTATATGTATTACATAAGGTAATCATATTACATGTTACTGCCCTTATCCCATCATTATGCACGAGTTCACCAGCTCTCTATGCTTCAAATCATGCGTCACGAATCGTGGAGGCAGATCTCATGCATCGGATGCAACGAAGGCTGGCTGCAAGCTGCAAGGAATGGAGGGAATGGATGTTCCAAGTCAGTTCTACGATCAGATCAGACAATGGACCCTCGTGGGAACTAAACATATCCCTACCTGTCAAAGGTATGTTTGAGTCGATGTTTGTTCCTTTTCCCGTTTGGTGGAATATGTGATCGTTCGTTCCCTCAAAAGTACCCATTTTGGGGGGATTTCACAAGAAGCAGCATAAATGCATATATTCATGGTAACTTGGCAGGATTTTTCACCAACAAAAACATCGTGAATTGATTGGTTTGGGTCCCGGTGTCATCTTAACGTTCTCAAGAAATCCACCGGATTTCTGAATCATCAAATCGGGGTCCAATCCTGCAGGTTTACTGGGAGGCATGTAGGTGTGGTGAACTACCAATCAGCCTAATATCTAGATTGATATATAATATATTGTAATTTGTATACAATTTAAGATGATGTCATATGTAATAAACATGTTGAGTAAATATGATATTTCTCTTTCCATCTCTCTCTATCTCTTTCTATAGAAACAGCCTTAGGTTCAACCACCAACCAGCCAACCAAGCAAAACATCGGTGCTTCCCCCGCAGGCGAACATCTTCAGCTTGAGACCCGAGTCTTGGTCCTGTGGCGTGGTCGGGGACACTCAAATACCGCCGGTTGTAACGGGGCGCTTGGCTGAAAAACAGGAGGCGAACCTTTTTTTTGGAAAGTACTTTGAAACCAACTTGGAGGTGATGAAAAATAGCAGGTTGTAACAGGAGGTGATGAAAAGTAGCTATGAAAGTACGTAGTCTTTTTTTTGAAACCAACTTGGAAGATCTTTTTCAGGTGAGGGTGGTTTCCATGTTCTGAGAATTCGACACTCAACAAAACAAGGGCCATAGGATTGGTTTGTTTGGGGCCCTTTCGTTTCCTGAACAAACAGTGGGGGGATCAAATTATGAATGATGTTGGGATCGCAAGTTCTGGACTTTTGGGGATTTTGTCAATTGAATGACGGAAGGATCAAGAAAAAACTGGACCGCAACTGACCTCTATTGTCTTGAGCTTTGGAAAATGATTCCAACCAAAACATACATCTCTGTTAATGGTGAATTTCATGAGGTCACAACCGAAAAACTTTGGTTTTTGGTGGTTGAGTAGTGGAATTCCCCAAACGGCTTGATTTCAGTGGCGAACTAGTCTAATTCACCCAGACATACATCCTGGAAATTTTTGGACATTGAAATCATTGAACACCAAATTAAATCATGCTAGTACTGAAAATAAAGGTGCCTTGAAACAAAACACGTTTTTTCCTTTCAAATATCACGGTTGATTGTGGGTATATCTTAGAATTTCAGGGTGGTTGCACTGTGTTCAAACGTTTTTCTTGTTTGAGCCATGGGCATTTTGGGTTGCCACTTTTACTCCCACTTTCCAGGTGCCTCACAGCGAGGTAGAACGATGGTGCAACGAGGTTTCCTGATCAAAAGGATGTGGGGAGTCAAATGAGTTGGGAATAGATGAGCGAGTTGGTGATCACTACCTTTTGGTGGTTTCTCAAGTATTGTTTATTTTCACCCCGATCCCTGAGGAGATGATCCAATTTGACTTGCGCATATTTTTCAAATGGGTTGAAACCACCAACTAGAATAGCAATTTTTGAAGAAATGTGAACAACCTGTTTTTACTAGTACATGTTTTTACTTGGTATTTGCAATTATCTATATACCTGCCTATACTGCTCAAATGTAGTCTTGATTCTGCGACCATCCTAAAGTCTTGCCTGAAAAAAAAAGGGTTCACAACGAACACGTTGCAGGTTGCCAATGAAATTCAACTCATCACAGAGGCAGCTTTGAGCTTAGAAAAAACCTCACCTGCAACAGTGCTTGGCAGCGGAGGAGCCGTATTGATGTTTCTTGAAAAAGTCTTTTCGGTACCCGGTACCCTCCCTGAAACTAACAGTTCGCACCTGAAAAAAAAAGCTCGCTTCCCAAAAGGAAGGGATCTTCTTCCAACCATCAATTTTCAGGTGCTTTTGCCATTAGTTTTAGGGAGGGTATTGTACTCTACTTAGTACTTGTGTGAGATACACATGGATTCGCAACATTTTCAATTTGTTCATTCCTGGTTGATCAACGCGATGCACATTTTCGTCGGAGAAAAGTTGAACTTTCCTGCCGATGAGGTCGATGCCAAGTTGGACTTATGGCGAGCTCGTATGGCAGAGAAGGACCAGGCAAAAAGTTCGTATAGTTTTTCTTTAAAAGATTTCGCGGAGGTGTTTGAGACATTTTCAAGGAATTATAGTATATTCCAGTCTTATCTGGAGAACCAGCAGATGGAGGCTTCACATTGAAACACAAATCCTGAAAATTCTGTTTTTTTGGTTCCCTCTCCACCATTCTATTTGTCGTGGATTTTTTACTTAGACTTGGCGATGTGTTTTTGTTGGAGGTTGACGGTTAAGCCAGAAAAATCATTTTTCAGCCAGGTCAGCAGTAGCCTGTCAATTTGAAAGATGATTGGTTTTTGTGGTTTCAAAAAATCGCGAGGTCATCAAAAGGCTTTACGTGAAAGTGAAACAGCTCACTTCCGAGTTTGGAACTGAGAGTTGGAGGGACTGGAACTTAAGAGTTGATTGGAACAAGTCCATGGCCAGCAAAACAACATGTTAAACTCATCTTGCCGACAAGCTTTTGGATATGTCAATGTTATTTTTTACGGAGATTTATATGATTTGATTCCCATTTTGCATAGCTGCAGCCCTGTTGCGGGGGTGCACAACCGAGTGAAGATATGATTTGATTATGGTTGAACCAACCCGGCAGATGGATGTGAAGATGTTGAAACTTCAAAAAGTTCTGCCTTTGCAAACAGTGGTCAGTGCTACCAGTCTCCCGCTTTGGCAGACATTTCTTGTTCAGTTGCCATGTGAGAAATAGAACTGATAGTTGAATTTCCAGGGTACGCAAGGCATTGTCGAAACGTACATGTCAAACACCGCATTTCATGATACACTATTTCAGCAAGGTAGCCCAGGATTTTCAGGAAAAATCATGGAACATTGAAAGATCATCATGAAGAAATCTGGACCTAGGACAGCAAAGACTCCAGCACCCGTGTGGCACTTGGATTGACTGAAAAATCCTCGGAGAATGAATGTGAACAAGGTTCAAAGTTGTCGTTAGAGGACCAAGGTTCAACATACATCAACTAATAAACAAACCATTTTTCAACATTTTTTCCGGGGAAAATGAGGGGAATGAGAAAATGAGGGTGCATTCCCCTCATTTTGAGCACCCAATATCATTGGTGATCTGAAAATCAAGGCAGCTCAGACGAGTGGCACACGCAGCCCCTTGAGGACAGTTGCTGAATAAGAACTTACTAAGATATCATTTATGAAATGATCAAAGATGTTTACTTGCACGTATTATTTGTTCCAAAAGAAGCCTCCAACTAGTTCGGAATCTCACAAGACTTGACCTTGGGATGTTGTATTTCCCATGATTCCCATGCATTGGTGCAACGGAACATCAGGGCAGCGACGCGAAGTGGGCGAATGGTACCTGGGTAAGGGCAGCCCAGATCTTGTGGATGTATCATTTGGTGACACAGTGGCGAGGTTTCTTCTGTTAATCTCAAGGAAGAAAGACATGACCATTTTGATTTTGATGATGATTTCTGGATGCGGAGCCATGACAATCTTTTTAACACACCACACAAGTGCAACTCACCCTTTTCAGGAAATAGCCGGCCTTATTAGTGGATTATTTTTTTCGGGACAACAATCGGCGTGAAAGCCCCAAATAAGGCCAAACAAATCTGGGTGTTTCCGAAAATCGAGGTACTGTACCCCAAAATGGATGGTTGAAAATAATGGAGGTAACCCTATATGTTTTCATGGATAATTTTGGAGGGTTTTAAAACACTCCTCTATTTTTTGGGAAAACATCCCAAATCTCAATCAACGTTGAGTTTTTTGGCACCCGGATTTTTTTTTTTTGGGCACCGAGAAAAAATCCCTCGCGAAAACGAAAAGCAAAAATTTTTCGAGGTCACCTTCCCAGACGTCGCGACTGACAACAGCGCAGTCGATGGATGGACTCCAGGTGGGTTGGGAAAGTGGCTGGTTTTTTGTTTAAAGCTTCCATGCTGTGAAGAAATGCCTGGAAAACTAGGTGGTGGTTTGAAATATTTTGTATTTTCACCTCTATTTGGGGAAGATGAACCCATTTTGACTAATATTTTTCAGATGGGTTGAAACCACCAACTAGCATGAACTTCAGTATGAATGGAAAGAAATACCTCGAAGCAGACCACCCAAATCAGCAATCATCCGTCAATGACATGTCTGGAAAAGCACTTGAGGTAATTACTTTGGTGAAGAATTGCTGTTGGTTGTAGCCACCTTTCCGACTTTTTCCAGTCTAGCAATGCGATGCTCTCTTCTATTCTGTGCATTTCTGTAACTTTTCAGTAGACTTGCTATCCAAGAGTAGAAAAAGATAGGAAAATGATTCCTGCAGGGAATTCCAGGAATGAAAAGAATCTGGAAAGGATGGGATTCTTCTTGACATAACATCAATCCCAAGAAAAAATGCATTGGGGAAAAGGTAAGAGGAATACCAATTAATATTAAATGTAAATGAGAAAGACAAACTTTTTTTCCAACTTATGACCTGGCCGGTGTCTCAAAAACTTAGAGAGCAAGCATTTGGGGACCAGAAATTGGTTTCTAGCTAGAATAACACCTGGTTTTTTGACTCTCAATTTGGTGGCAAAAGCGATTTTGTTGTTTGTTTGGTAGTTTGATTGAAAAAATCCGCGTTGCCAGAATTGCTAACCATCATGTATCATCCAATTTTTACAGAATCTCCTGCCATTTCCGCCAAACAAGTGGATTCGTCTCACATTTTTTTGGAAACCTTTTAAACTAACGCCATTGGTATCCCAAAAAAATGCAAACATGTATGTCTCTCTCGACATTTTGGGGTATATTTTGGGTATGATGGCTCCCAGAATGCCAGTTTTTCTACCAGGATTATGAAGCATCTTTAGGTGACCATCGAATCTCAACCTGAACCAACCTTTACTTAGCCATTCTGAACCTGGGAGTTTTGGGGAAAACCACATAGCCACATACTTCCTTGAAATTCAACATAGATTCACCTCAAATATCGCCATATTTTGAAAGGAAAGAAGTACCATTTTTTCAAAACTCATCATTGTCGGTATCAATGTTATCATTTGATAATCCCTTATACCGACTTATACCCCGAACCAGCCCCCTTCAAATTTGGTGCCTTTTGTTTTGTTTAATGCTTTTTTTTTCGTGTAACTCACCAAGAATTGATTAAACCTTTCGCAGGGGTAAAACCCCAACTTTTGCCCAGCAATCTATATGTCCATCCCCCCCTTTTGCTCGTGAAAAAAATTGCCAGGGGATTGGAAGTCGACCAGGTCGATCTGGGTTCCGGGGACCCAGGACCGCCGAGCTAGAAATCGTGGATGGTTTCTCGTGTCAGTTTGTTTTTAAAAAACAATTTGCGGAACCGAAAAAAATGGTACATAAAGTGGTTGGATATGGTTTATAAAAGTCAATGTATACTTATGTATATATATTAGAGAATTTCAGATATTCTGAAGCTCTCTAATTGTTCAGAGATGCCAAGATGGGTTTTTGAAGCCTTTTTGTTGTTCAAAGTTTGCTATATTTTCACACACCTCTGTGGAATGAACAGAGTCTCATCCTTAGAATCTCTACAGATGTTAAAGGCGTTAAAGGCGGTGTAAAGGTTCATTTCCAGATGTATTCATCAAGTCTATTGTGGTGATATGATCATGGTTTGATCATTATTGTATGATATTTTTGTATGATATTATTGTATATGTTACTGTATATGGTTCTTATTGTTATTATGATTATTTATGGCTATTTGTTATTCTTTATTACTACTATTATTCTTATTATTCCAGAAGCGGTGGTGCGGTGAGGTCGGCGGGGGGGGGGTTGGAGTCGTGCCAGACATGATTTATGCTATTATTAATTAGTATTTCCTTTATTCCTCCATTTCTTTCTTTCCTTTGAATGTCTTCATGTTTGTGTATGTTCTCTGCTGAGGTCCTTGAGCCCTTCCAGCCGGCTGGGTGCCAGCCTAGGCAAGGTGCCCCAGGATACCACAATGTTGGTGGGACGTCATCTCATCCTCCAAAAGATTGCTACTGTTGATGGAAGAAATTGGGCTAACCAGTTGAGGTGGGTAGTTTATCTACTGTATCCCATTATCTTGGTGGTGCAGGAATTTTTCCATGAACAATATGAATGGATGGTGGCGCTGGTGGATATTTGAAATGAAAGATTTCCTGAAGGTTCATGGTATTAAAGCAATATGCAATTTCCATCAATTCCCGTGCATTCCCTGCGCCAGATGGTTTGAATGGCCGCAGCCCAGAGGCTCGCAATGAATCAGAGATGGGGTACAACCCGGAGACTATAGGGAAAGAACATCTTCATATTTTTAAAAGCTGGCACCAAACACTTCAGGTAGGGGATGGGTTTTCCCTTACATAAGCCTTACATACAGCTTACATAGATGAGTACCTCCACTTTTGGTACCTGAAATGTTTGGTGATGAAAGGTTTGAATGTGATCACAGATTAAAAGGACGCCCTGGTGTTCAGCATGTTGTGGTCGTAGGCGAGGCTATGCCCTTTGCACAACTAAATGGTGGTGGTTTCTTACATATTTTTTGAATTTTCACCCGATTTTTGGGGAGATGATCCAAGTTGACTTGCGCATTTTTTTTTTCAAATAGGTTGGTTCAACCACAAACTAGATATGTTGATGCTTGATAAATGACTACTGAAAATCTGAGAGTTGCTGTTGATGCTTCTCGTGGAAGATATTGAGATGAGAAGTAGTTTGGACAATCGATGCTACTGGGAGCTGGTGAGGGCACTTAGATGTATCAGTTGATTGGCCAAACGATGCCAACTTGAAAATGAACAACTGATAAACAATCATTCCAGTTGGGTAAATTAGCAAGAATTACCATACCAAAATCGCTTTTTTTTTTCCCGAAACACTATATATATACCCCCCCTGAAAACGAACACATTTTCTGAAAATTGATGGTTGGTTCAGATGATTAATTTCCCTTTTCGAATTTGGTCCCATTTTTTTGGGGGAGAAAACAGCTCCGTCGGTGTACCGAAGCCGGCTGATCGGTCAGGTACGTCCTGCTCCCACACAGATGCAGTCGGAAGATCCCAAAGGGAAAGAATGGCCAGTATAGGAGGATGTATGTATGTATATATATATATATATATGTACACGTGTATATATATATATACATTCATATATATATATATAAAATATACGTATATTCCTTGGGTGATAGGAGCTCATGGTGTCCATTTCATAATAGAAAAGATGGGATGTTTGATATTCATGATGTTACGTGGTTGGAAATGAAGTAAGACATCAACTTTTGATAGCTTAGGGTGGAACTTAACGGTGGAAGATGATTTGAAAAGGGTTTTCCTGTGGGAACATTTGCCAACCTCAACTCGAGACATCTGCCTAGTCGTCGTAGAGTTAAGGTCACCGGCTGTCTGACACTCAGAGCAAGTCAGCATTTTGCTGAAGTTCGAGATCATCTCGTATGGTTTCGTCATAGTCTCGTACTATTATGTATTTGTACGTTCGGATGTTTGCACATATCTACACAGCTGCTCTGTTTTTAATTGTGTTTAGTTTCGTTCATGTGATGCGTGGGTCTTTTGTATATATTTTATTATATATCTCTATATCTTATATGATATTTACATACATACATATATATATATATCTTACAAATGATATCTCATATGTATATATCTTGTACATATTGATCCCTTCCAAACCACACGACTTTGAGGCCACACGAAAACCCCAAAAGAGGGAAGCCGCGGAGCGAGTGCAGATCTTGTCACCTGGGGAGTCCGGTCAATATTTTCGCACTAAAATTCGCCAGACAGCTGGTTCACCTTTTGGGGGAAGGAAAATCTGGGTGGTGGCAACTCAAATATGTTTTTATTTTCACCCCGAAAATTGGGGAAGATTCCCATTTTGACTAATATTTCTCAAAGGGGTTGAAACCACAACCAAACGTCCATGGCTTTAGGGTTCAAAATGTTTTCCTTTTCTGGGGGTGTATTCTGTGGCTTGTCCCACCTTGGCTCGCCAATGACGGATTTTTTAACCTTTTTATGGACTCGCAACTCCCAACCGTTGGATCTTCATTTTGCCAAGAAATTAAGGGGGACAAGGCCGCAAGGCATTCTCACTCACAGGCCCCTTGAAATTTGGATCTCAAAATGGTGCTAGTTTGAGGGGATGATGTGAGTGATTTTTTCGTCGGGATAGTTTAGGATATGTATGATGAACCCAAGCTCCACCGGAAGCATGTGCCGTTGAACAACTTCTTGGAAGCTTTTTGGATGAATTCAAAATGTATGTGACTTATGGCATGATTTTTCCATGAACGATTAGATCAAAACAACTTTCAAATGAATGAACAAGTTGAATAACAATTTGAGTTTAAACATGATGCAACATGTATGATATGATAGAATCTGATATGTTTTTCTTACGATGTGATATATGCGTTATGATCAAATGTCATATTAGAGAACATAACATCATATGTTGGATCTGAACCATCAACAGTATGGTAACCGACCTTAAACCAACAAAAACCTGCAGGTACCTTCGACAAGAAGTGGCTCAGCTTCGTCGCCAAAATGCTGAGTTGCAGAACCAGGCAGAGCTGATGCCGGGGCTGGGTACGACGGTGAGGAATGATATGAGGAAGTGATGTTTGTGACTTTCATATATAGATATACAGGTGTATAATATGTTATACATATATATATATGCATATTAAATGTACGTATATCTATATATGATATACATTTATACAAATATACCATGTTTGTTCTTTCAAGTGTCATGAGATACAGTGTATGTACTAAGTATGATATGCAGTATGATATGCCATGATATATTTAATGACTTATCATTGATATATTGATTATGACATACTGCGATGTATCACGATTTATCATTGATAGATATACTTATACTAATCATGATATAGAGTACCATGATTTTATACTCCCTGAAGCTATCATAACCCCTGAAAATAGGCCATCCAAAAAAAAAGATTTCATCTTCCAACCATTTATTTCAAGGGCATACCATTAGTTTCAGGGAGGGTACACCCCGGAAGATCAACATAAACCCTGAAAATGGATGGTTTGGTGCAGATGATTTTTCCTTTTCAATTGGTGTAAATCTCCAGGTTCCAGCTGTTAATCTTCCAGGGGTGTACCGTGAGTTATCATATTATTTTCAGCTTTTCATTCGAATCCACACCTCAGACATCGGTTCTCTCACCGCAAACCAAATGGGTGACAGGTGCGTACAGGTGACCAACAAGTGGAAAACTTAAGTTCCATTGTGAAGGACTTGCAGGACAGGTACACATACACCGGTGCATTGTAAGTCGTGGAGCCGAAATTTGTGGTTCAAAGTGATGGAAGAAAATGAGGATTCAGGAGATGTTTGGGAACAGAGGCACTTTTCGTTAAAGGTTTTACATCTTATCTTGCTTCCTTTGGCAAGATGTGATCAAATCATAGGCAATCTAGATTGAAGATATCAAAACATGGGTGTAACAAGATGGCACCTGTAGCATGAGCCGAATACCTTGATGTTTCACACGCCAGCATCCGGAAATTCCCTTAAAAATCGGCGTCTCTCAGAAGATACCTTGAATACAAACAGTTTTTGTCTGGTTGGTGGTTTCATTTTTTTTGTTGTCATCCCAATTTCGGGAAACGATCCATTTTGACGAGCATATTTTTCAGATGGGTTGAAACCACCAACTAGTTGCGTGTCTCAAACTTAGTGACCTCCCCATTTTCCCTGAAATGGTCTCTCTCTAAACTCATGGTTTTGTGACCTTTAGCGCCAATTTTGAGACAGATCAAAACCATGGATTTCATGTGTTCTTGACCAACATGTGCTGTTTGGACCTATACTTTCTGATTCCTTAATGCTACTGTTGCGGTTTGGCGGGTCACATCGTGAAACCGCTAGCATCTTTTGCCCAGAACTGGAATCCTGTCAATCTCAACTGTGTGTTATCCAAGTCAATTCTGTCCGTTCGTCAGGAGTCGCAAAGGAATCGAACTTCTCCGTTCGGGAGCCTGTGAAGCAACTTTCGTTTGGCTCCAATGTCTTTTGAAGGAAATGAGGTAGAAGGACCTGTTTCTTTCGGGAAATTCTGACTACATTGTTGCAATGGATGTGAAGCGAAGATTTGGTGCACTTTTCAACTAAACTGACATGATGCCCAGGGAAAGCCTGGCATTTGAGCAGTCAAGATTCTTGTGAACTTCAGGGGATCTAGGGAATCTAGGGGATACTCCCAGTTCTAAAGGACATTATACTATCGAAGCCACTATATTATACTTGGATCAACTGCATTGATATGGAACAATGTGATTCAATGATGGCCTCGCCCAACTCTTGCTGGAAGTGATGCAAAAGATGCCAACAAAAACACGTGCAAGGCCCTTCGGCACACCCAGTGCATTGCCGCAAACAGGCGGCTGGTGAGAAAAAGATAGAACTAGTGAACTACCCCAGGTGAAATTAACACAGCCACTGAAAATGGATGGTTGGGAGACTAGTTTCCTTTTGGGATGGCCTATTTTCAGGTGCTATGTTAGTTTTAGGGAGGGTAATCCAACATCATCCTAAATTTGCAATATTGGCAACATATTCATCAGAGACATGTCCATTTGAGTCTCATCGTACAGGTAACCTGAAAAAAAACCTTTGAAACATGAGATTCCTAATTTGGATTCCCATCATGTTCAGCCTTCTAGTTGTGAATTTTCAGATGTACTGTATTTTACAGTTACAGGGGTTGCTTCCATGTTTTACCTCATTAGGACGTGAAAAATCCCCTGCAACTAAGGGAACGAACTTGAACATCACCCCGACATGGGAAAGGAAAAAAACCATTTTCAAACAACCATGGCTTTGGGTTGACACCATGTTTCCTCCCCCCAAAAAAACGAACGGCGGTTCCACCTGAGCCACTCCGTCCCATGGAAAAAGGGAAGATGAACCGAACTTGGCAACCACTATCCCAGTGGATTTCCACCCTGAAAATTTAACCCGTGATTTGGGAGGCAGTGGAGCTAGCACACCCGTTGTGAATGCCATTCCAGTGAAAGATCTCAGCGTTGAAAACGCGCTTGGGTTGCGTTGGGGTTGGATTGGTATCAAAAAAGAAGACATTATCACTTAAAGGATCTAACACACATACTGGTATATATATATATATATATTTATACACACACACATATTGTGTTTCATATCTATTTTGCAATACATGTATGTATGTTTTCTTTGAAAGGATGTTAACAGCATCAATCCCAAAATAAGTCTTCCTGGGGTTCAAAAAATGATCAACTTGTTGATGGTGGAACCTGCCTCAACTTGGGGGTCAAACTTTTGACGAATTGATCTCTGACAAGATAGAAATGGGGGTTTCCTAAAATGGTGGTACCCAACAACCATGGGTTTTCCTACTAAAAAGGATCATTTTGGGGTGTTTTGAGGGTACCACCATTTACGGAAACACCCAAATAGCTCATGATTTTCGTGTTTGTGTTTGTTCTTGATTTTGAGTGAAACGACGGAAATGCATTGAAATGCATCATTTTTGTTGGATGATACTTTTGATGCAAGAAATCCGGCACCATTTGGGATGTGTAAAAAACCGCCGTAAATAAAAGTGGGACAGCTGGACAGCCAACCAAGCTTGTCTACATTGAACTTCGAGCAGCTCAGGCAGTGGTTGCTTCTCCAACAAATGCCAGCAACGGGACAGGCGGGCTGTAGCCTTAGGGTGGTGCATATCTGACGGACTGACTGACTGAGTGAATGTGTATTTCAATAAAACCAGAAACAGGTCTACTTTCAATTTGAACAAATTATGATTCAATTAATCAAGCATACTACATATCATATGTACGTAAACTTCATGTGTATATGTAAATATATACGTATATTCATGTACAAAATCCTGTAAATAGTACAGTAGGATAAACTGACAACCTCAACCCTCAACGCCAGTAAGCAATGATGGACCCTCCTTGTGGATGATGATAGAACCATACGTAAGGCATTGGTGGTTTGTAAAGCAATATCTAAGAAATAGTGGTTGGGCGTCAACGAGTTGCATTTCATACTGTTGGACTGCCAGTGTTTGAGAAATTATGATACATTCATTATCCGATATACAAAATATTACAAACGCGTATATTGCATTTATCTACAAATATGCCTCGCCACATGCATGTGACACACACACATGTATATGAAAAGTTGCAGCCTGTTGTAAACGCGCACTTTTTGTATGTTGAACTTGGAAGGCTCAAGTTGTTCTAAGGCTCAAGGCCTTGATCACAATGTTGAGGTGTAGACCGGTTGATTCTTAACACGGCCCCTCAGTTTGGTACCCTGTTGTACCACACTGCCAAAACAAAAGTGACTGTTGAATCTGCTGTACACCAAGAATTGTCGACTAAAGAAGTTGTCTCAACGATCATGTTGAGTTTACTTCTGTTGAGCTAAAATCCTTG